>JBAMIE010000114.1:3230324-3252369 GCA_037177295.1 Kaempferia parviflora
TAGTTTAGCTGTTTTTTTAGCTGTTCTGTAAAGACAGCTAAACTGTTTAGCTGTTTTTGGAAAAACAGCTCCCGCGGAGCTGTTTTCTGCCGTGCGGTGGCGCTGTTTTGAAAATAAATAGCGCAACACTGCATGCAGGAGAGAGAATACAGTTTGCATGCAGGAGAAAGCATAACGAATAAAAAATTTTAATTAACGCTGCGTTGGCTCTCCACGTCAGATGTCGCTCACGTTCGCGCACATAAAGGTGTGCAGCTAAAATTTTTCATATATATATATATATTGAAAAGGGAAGATTGTTGGTGCCCAAGTTGGTTTTGATATGATCAACAAAGTTAGGTTAGATCATGTTGTTTTCTCACTTTATGTCTAAGTGTGCAGGAACTTAGGAGCACAAGAATCGAGCAAAAGACGCAGCTAGCGAAAAGGACCGCACGGGAGAGAGTCGACGGGTTCAGTGCGTCCGAGGGACGAGGTGCTGCGGAAGAGTATGCTGGCGGACGAGAAGAAAACGTGCGGCGTTTTTTAGGGACGAGAAGCCAAAGCGGAAGCTTGCTCGAGAAGAAGGACGGTAAATGAATTCGGGTGAGCCCTATTCCGGATATTTGAAATCACTCATGCGAAAGGATCAGCTGGAGGCTAATTCAGCCTGTGGAAGGCACCTCCAATGAAGTGGAGGCACCCTCGCGCCTTAATTGCAAAAGGCGCCAGGCGAAGGCGTCTTCAGCGCCCTGAAGGTGCCTTCAGGGAGCAGTCAGCGACCGTTACAGGCAGATAAAGTTTTATCTCACGGATAAAACTTTATCCACCTCCCTAGAGGCGCCTCCGGCCTCCCTAGAGGCGCCTCCGGCCAACGGATAGGATTTTCCGAGGCCTATAAAAAGACCCCTGGAGTTAGGAATTAAAAAACAACTAATACACAACTTCTGTAATTCATTTCCTACCATTTTTCTAAGCTTAAATGTCTGTAAGAGGCTTCTCTGCCTTCACTAAAGGAGATTATGTTAGAGCTTTCATTTGCCTTGGATTTACAACCACCTTGGTTGTAACCAAGTAAATTTCTATGCGTCTTTATTTTTAATGTTGTGTATTGTTAACTTAACTGTTATGGTTGACTAATCTTGTATCTCTACTAGAATTAGCTCGAGATCTGTTATAACCTTGCTTGCAGGATATTCGCCCTTCGAGCCGGCCGCTGCTGCAACCTTCACTTCAATTGCGCTTACATTAATACACGCTATGCTTCCATTGTTGGATAGTAAATAATCTTAGACCTACAAGAACAGTGATGCTTACGAAAATGTGATCATTGAACAACAAGTTCATGTCCCTTATTCACCATGAGAACTCTTTTGATATTTATCAAATGTCTATGAACTTTCTCATGCAGGTGTAACTGGTTCTTGAATTTGCGATGATCATGCTCATCTCATTTGGAAATCAACATACTTTGGTTCTCATGAGTTGAACTAAAAAAAACTGAATAAACACCTATCTTCGGTATGCTGTTAAATCTTACGAGCATGGGGGTGGGGTATAGCGGACAGTGGACTTATCACTCCTCATAAGAAGAGAATATGTGACTAGCCATGCGATGGACAATATCTCAAGAAATATATAGTGAAAGTCAATCGAGAAAGAGTTCTGGATTTACTTTCTTATGGATAGAACATCTTAGCGAAATAAATAGCACTTAAATGTTGGCCAAGAGGATGGACATTATTGAAGTCCTAATACACATCATAACATTGAAAAGAGGGCCAAATTGTATGAGAATCATCGTTGTGAAAGCTTTTATTGATTGCCACAACCCTTTAAGATGTTAGATAGTCATGATGGCTTACTAGAGGTGGTTATTGACTTACATATATAAAATTTAAGAGGGGCCTTTTTATGAGATTAAAGGGTGTAATCATTGTGGTTATTAACGGGCTATCAAATCTTGACTAGAATATTAATAGCTTACTTGGCTGACTCGACCCATACAAAGAGCTTCAGGAGGTAAATTGACAAATTTGAGGAAGGCAGCTGCATGTCCCCGCCACCAATTATCACCTTCAAGTGAAGGCCTCCTGACAAAGGAATCATAAGAAACCATTTGAACTATGTCCTAAAAAAATGAAAGCTGATTGTCTAAGCATATAACATGCATATAAAATAATACTCGATGAGGCTCCAGTAAACACAAGTCCTGAATAACATTTCATGGTTTTATCAAACAGGTATATAAAATAATACTTATTATGCACAGTACACTCATATTTGGATAGCATTTTATGGTTTGTGACCAATGTACATATAAGTAAGATGATAGTTAAGGCCTCTGAGGTACAACACGAAATTAAATGTACTTGTTTTTCTCCATGCAAAGGTCTATGGAAGCAACTTGGATAACAAATAATACACTAACACTAGATCAATTTGAGAAAAAAGATTCATATAGCCATCCCATGTTGGGACAAACATGGCTGGATGATGCTGATGCATCATGCATCTGTGGCTAATAATTTATTCAACTAGTTTAATCTGTTCCACCATTTTATAGAGAGGTAGCATTACTAAAGCTTTATTTTCACTATGATCCTAGCAGGAAAGGCTTTTGCATATGTATAGTCAAAAAAACAAATATGATCATGACTGATGAGATATAGAAACCTGTTTCGAGCCCAGGGAGTCACAACTCCTTGTCTATAGAGCCATGCACAAGGAAACAAGATAGGGTTTCTACCAAAATCAAGCAGTGGTCCCTGCATTCAGAAACAGGTATGGTGAGTAGAAAACATTCTGAAGTGGAGATGAACATTCTCAAGAATTTTGGTTATAACTGTGTATGCAGCTTCAGCAAATTGATGGAAGAACGCTGCATCTTCAATAAGTTGGTCGGGTACATCCATAAGCTTATTGTGCAAGTTCGGCACCTGCTTTTGGCTTTGCAATAGAGCAAGTCCTGCGTAAACAATAAGATAAAAAGGACAGCATGATGATCAAAACTTTAAGCATCAAAAATAACTAAAGCATGTTCCATTGACATCTGTAATAGAAGTTACCACCAGATCAGATCTAACTAAAGCAAGAATAACAATATTCTAAGTGACAAAGTGAGCATTAAAGGAACATACTTGCTTTACACACACAAAATTGTCTTATGTTTTCTGATATATAACTTGAGAAGATTTCACATTTCTAATCATAGAGTTCCAAACATCCTGAGTTTACTGTTTAACCAATTGTATTTGTGATCGCTAAGTCGCATCAAATTGTACTCACCTCCAAGCCAGAATCACCCATTGCAAAAGTTCCTACTCCCAACTTACAAGTAGTTCTTAATTTAATGTAGAAGCATGAACAAGAATGAACTAGTATGCATTATGTTTTACATGATCAGAGTTTAATTGTTTGCAGTATGAATCATAAAGATACCATTTCATAAGTTAAAAAGAAGATTTTGTTAGCTTAAAATTTTAACCTTCTAAAGGAAATTAAAAAAAAAAAAAAATCAACTATTCAATCACTTATAGATTCTAAAACTCTTCTTTATGAAGAACTAGACCTGCCAATAGTTCAAGATGCCCTGTTCCTGATGCACGATATGCTACAAGATCACCTAGCAACCTTGCAACAGAGTAAATCTCGTCTTCTTCCAAAACACTCCTGAGCAAACAAAGAAATGTAAGTAAGAAATTAGAAAAGTTAACATAAATGAACTGAAATTATTGAAAGAACCATACAAGTATTTGGCGCGTCCTAGACAACACAAAGCCTCCCGAATTCCATGATCAAACACTTCACTGTAGTGTGCTTTCCATGCAGTATCATGTGTTGAATAAAATGACCTCCATCTCAATATGTCAGCTCCCATAAAAAGTTGTATGATTACAACAAGCCACGCCAGCAGAAGAAAAGAAACCACTAAAATTTTCTTCCATGTTTGATTAACTGTATGCTGTCCTAGAACACCATCGTGTCAATCAAGTGACGGGAAGTTAGCAATTAAGATCAGAAAGCAGAAAACAAGTTCTTTGCCAAAAGAAGCCAAATAATACACAGAAGGCATTGAATGGTAATCATAATGCTCAAACAAGATAAGCCCATTCTCAATGCAGTGTTAAAGAGAAACTAACATCGGTGTATTCACTTCAACGGACAAACTATGCAATTTCTGAGATGGCAAAAATGATTAGCCTGCCACAATGAATAAACTAGCATAACTGTTTTTTTATTTATAATAAAGACATGCAAACCCAACTTCATGAATCAAATTCAATTAATTGCTAACCTAACATCAGGCATCAGAAATTATTGGTCATAATCCATACCAACTTAAATTGGTTTTCTGATTCTGTTATCTATAGAGGGACACCAAATTACTCCAAGATGGTAGAATTTTAAAAAAGTTCCAAATGATCCAACACATCTACTTTAGCAATTCCATCCATGTTGCATTTAACATTTTTACTTGTTATTTCCTATCTAACATTATGATGTACTAAGTATAGCAGACAATATGACTGTCTTGTAAAATTTTCTACACTAAAGGGAACATGACGATTACACAACAATCAAGAAGATCCTCTTCATTTTCAACAATTCACTCTATCCTATAAATCTTCATCTATATCACCTTTTTGATGAATAATAGAAAAAAATTACCAGTTGCCAATGAGAGATTGGCAGCATAAACTACACCATATTTTGAGTAACCATACAAACATGTCAACTATGGATATGCAAAATCAATACTTCACCACTCTGACAACCTACAAGCTCTTCTATCCAAGTCAGAAACACAATCTATTAGTTGATACTTTGTACAACAGAAATTGTACCACAAAGTCATAACTTTCAAAATTACATTATATTACAAATAGAAACTACAAAGTAAGAACAATTTGCAACTGAGTCAAATCTCTGTAAGCTAGACTGAATAGTTTACAAAAATTAATCAAACAACTCAAATAAATATACTAAAACACATTGAAATAGATGAACTAATAATAATAGTAAATAACATCCAAAGTCCAAGGCACCCATCAAACAAATGAAAGTGGTAGATGCCTCAAAATACAACATAATTAAGCTACAATAAGCTTAATTGTGAATGTGAAACCCTGTTAAATCATATCCCCTTATTTTGAATCAAATAATTGTTAAGCTAATCAAAATAAATTTGCTTCATGAAAGTTTACTGCGATATTTTATCTCATGAAAAATGAAACAAATAACTGAGTTCTTGATTGGTTAACTACAACCAAAGTTAAAATCAAATGGGTACAATTTTCATGTTTTCTAACAAGTGCAAAATTGAATTTTTATTCAGTAGAATGTGTTTTTAGTTTTCAACCAATGAAAATTGTTTCTAGCTTTTTTTATCATGGATAACAATTAGCTTGAATAGCAGCATCATTCTTTTTTACTGATAGAGCTACCATACAAGTATTGAATAACTAAACAATCCAGGTTAATAGTTAAGCTAAGGAAAGTGTCTCTAACCATAAGGCATATTTCTTGATGCAAACCATAAAGCACATGTCGAGTAGCTAAAGTTGACAAGATATGGTATAACAATCTCAACCGAACTCAAAAGAAAACAAGAATTACCTAAAACACAAGATCCACCATGAGATAAATCAGTTAATGTGATGAATGTTAAGTAAGCTGCTCCAATGGATTGTAACGTTGTGACTGCTATCCCAAATCTGGTCCACCATAGCCACCTTTTATACCTTAGCTACTCAAAGGGAAAAAGTAAAAGAATAATGAAACAATAATCCATGTAATAAAAATTTATTTTTGAATCAAAAAAGAACAGCATGATAAAACACAGTAGACAAAGTTAGCATGGTGCTCATAACAAGTATATAGCCTTGACTGAAACTGACTTATGGTGACAGTAGGGCATATGTTAGGGACTCATTCTACCATGGATGGGGAACAAGAAAGACGGACAAATCAATGGATCAACCAATGAATTATAATTAAAGAACAATCAATTATAATCAACAACTAAGCATTTAATTATGATTGGATTTTAGTTGAGACTAGGTTATGTAATTGAGACCAAGTTATTTTACTACAACATGAGTCATTCTAAGGGCCATATGAAACAATGGCTGGGTGAGGTTAGAAATTCCCTCTAATGAATCCAATTATCTCTCTCCTTTCTACTCTCTCCCAGTGCTTCTGCACATTCTTTCACAAATTTTTCTGTAATTTCCAGTACAAGGAGGTCAGATGAGCAAAAGGATCAAGAGTGGTCCGTCCTTATAACACCGCTACTTAGACACCCAATTCACAATTACATTTCACTCTTCCCCATGCAACATGAGGCAGCAAGGAAGCCTGTATAGCCAAAGAGAAATCATCCAGTCACTGATGTATCCTCCTCCTCTAGGATCCTTTCCTCATGCTTTCCTCTTACTGGAACCAAAGTTTACCATGTCCACTCCAAATTCTCCTCCTCCCTATCTCTTCTAGAGAAAAAACTGAGTCTCAAATGATACCAACAAGGGCAGTGCCACACTGCAGCTTTTGTTGATATCATCAATCTCTTTTTGTGTTGAGGCAATGATGACTCTGTCCAATGGGCAGAATGATAAGCTTTGGCCATCAACAGAAATGGCACTGGATTGCAAACCTTGGGTTCATTCAACGGCAGGTGAGCCATCACAAACTAACATGGATGATCTCAAGGGAGTTTGTTGCTTACCATTCGGCCCACAAACCAATGCAACATGATCCATGACTTGTTTGTTCAAGTATATTAATACCCTCTTAAAATTACAACTTTTTGTTAGGTGGATTGTAAAATTCCTTGACGGTTGATGTAAACACACATCAATTATGTGAGCCATCTACATGCAGATTGGCTCTAAAATAAAATGAACCCGGCATCCCCACCTCTAGGTATCAATATCATCAAAGCACTATGACAACCATCCATCAAACATGTTCTATGTTAGCAATGTGATGTACAACCATCCTTGCACACGTCTATTCTGGGTAGATGACAATTGGATCAACAAAAAGAAAGATGGATGGATGAAGATGGCAAGAGAACCAGAGATCTCATTATATACCATCATAGGGAATAGGCAATCTCACACTAAACAACTATATGCTTCGCGGAAAGGACGTCCTATAAAAGTACTAATTGGCTCCGGTAGCAGTAACACAAATAACGTCCATTGAAGAATTCAGTAAAGTGCCAAGGTTCGCTGTAAATCTTCTTGGCCATAAGGTAATAGGAAGAATGCAATGAAAACATATTCTGTACTCAAATTCAGCCAATTTTATGATTTCCACATAAAAAAAGTGGAATCAATAGTTGAATTATTTAACAGGTTCGTCAGAACGAAATATCTGGATTTGCAATGAACTCTATAATTGAATGAACAATATCAATGGAAAACGGAGAAACTAAAATACCCGTCTCTCGTGACGAACGGAAGCATCAGTGGCAGCGGACTCCATAGGGAAACTAACAATTATCTCAGCCGTCTCATGCTGCGCCTTGCCGGCACCGACCATGGCGAGGACCCTGATGCTCGCACTCACGATCGAGGCAGCGAAAGGCAGTTTCTCATATCCGGAGCAGCTTCGGAGGAGGTAGATCAGCAGGAAGGCGCCTAAAAGGATCACGGAGAGGTTCGAAAGCCCGAGAAGGAGGGCGATCCATCGGAGGCTGCGGAGCTTGGCGACGAGTGTAGACCGTCCCGGGGCGAAATCGCGGTCCATTTGAAGGGAGGAGCGGTAGGGCCTCCGGCGAGGGACACAGACCGAAAGGGCGGCGAGGGGGCGGAAGCGGATGAGGGAGGCGAAGACAGGGAGGAGGAGGTTGGGCGAGGACTTCTTAGCCATTTGGGAAAAGCACCGCCGTTGCCACGGCGGACCGAACTATGAAAAAAGTAGTGGAACAATTTCAATTCGGTTCTAGTAATATTAGTTTTTTCTGTTTTTGGTTTTTTAACTTTTTTTTTCAATTTAATCAGTAAAGTTCATTTAATTATGGCCAATATTGAAATACCGGATAAAAGTTTGCAATTTAATGACTAAAATTAAGACTAATATTTTGAATATTAAATTATAAGTAGAATATTATTTTGATAATTTTTTTAAAAAAATACTTTTTAATAATATAAATCATTAAGGTATCTTTTTAATTTTCCTAATAAAATTATCCTTTTCATATATCATTTTAAAACATCTTATTTTCTATCCATCTAAGGCACGTACTTAGATAAAATTATTGTCCTCTTGGAACGGTATGATGATTAAGACATAAAAATTTACCATATAAAGTCTAGAGATCGAATCTCAGCGTACCGAAGTATATACCTCCTTCATGTCTTGATCATTTACACTTACGGCTGTAATTTACCTCCTCTGTATTGACCCTGGAACGGATTGATGGAAACGCTGAGGCAAACACATTCACCTTTTGTCACATAAATAAACTTATTTAATGAGTTTAACCAAAAACTAGGAAACGAATGTTGAAACTGCTACAATAATCAATTTTAATTAAAATTATTATATTTTATCCATTTTAAAAATATGATTTTCTTTAAAATTTATAGCATTTCTATCGTTTTCGTATCTATTGTTTTATAATTCTTTTATATTTGATATTTTTTTAAATGTTTACAATAAATTTTAAATTGTTCATATAATAGTTTTTTAGAATTTATATTAAATTTATATCACTTTACTCTCTCTTGTTTTAAAAAATTTATATTTTTCAAATTTTTAAAATTTCAAAAAAATTATAACTCGAGCAACAATTGTAATTTAAAGTTACTTATAACACTTATTACGCTAAATTTTTAAATATTTTTCGACCTAAAACATTCATCCTATTGAAATTTAAATTCAGATCTTTGTACTTATTCTCGCAAACTGTTCTCATTGTAAAGGTGATCAAATTGATTATACAGAAATTTTCAATCGGCGGCCATCATTATAAATAAGTAATGATCCATAAGTGATTCAAACATCATAAATATATAATATTATTTTAGAAGAGAATTAAAATCCTCATTACGGATGAATCAGGCCCAACTTGATGGTTCAATTTTAAAATAATTAACCAGGTCATATAATATTAAACCTGGGATAACCGACTGATCCCATAAAAATTTCCACCAGCCACTTAAGTAAATTAAAAAAGTGCACATAAAAAGTTCATCCTACAACCAACATTCTCAGATTCGCTAAGAAAAATTTTCAATAGACAATAATACATTATAAAATTCTAGATCCCTAATCTATCAACCTAACCATGACACCCAATCTCGGGGCTTAATAATTCCATTTTAGCCCCAAGGTATCGTATCCCTTGTGTAATTCTGACATTTTAAAAAGATGTTTACTTCTGCAGAGGAAAACTCTATCAGTAAATAAAGTATATATTCCAAGGTATTTTTAATTATTTAATTCGAATAAGGATGAGATCTTCCATTATAAAAAAAAAAAAAAGTTTCAAAAAACAGATATTGTAACTGCTGAAGAATTGAACAAAACAAATATTGCAACTACATAATCCCCTTTGTCGAAAAGAACTGAAGGCAAGAGTGTTTCGTGCATTTGCTTTCAAGAACTGAGAAATATAACTGATAACTGCTACCTTTTGTGAGGATAAAACAAATTATACACGTAGACAATGCGATATGTTTTCAGAAAATATCGAAAAAAACAAGAACACAAATTAAAAGACCACTCCTTTTTATTAGAATCTTAAAGGACATTTGGTACATTTTTTTATTGTTATAACAGCTATGAATCCATAGCTATTAGGACACTTCAATTTTGATTAACACACATAAATGGTATTGTTGCAATCATGAACATCAACGCTTCAATTCTGATCAACATTAATAAATTATATTATAATAATTATAGTTCATAACTGCTGCAATATGAGCATTTCATCTCTAGTCAAGACTAACAACACTTCAATTCAAATCGACACTAATAATTATGTGTTGTAGCAACTATAATTCATAGATCTTGTAATATAAAGACTTCATCTCTAAATAATATTAATCAACATGTATCAACACAAGTCAATATTATATTATAGCATCTACAAATCATAATTGTTATTACATAAATAATTTATTTCCTATCAATATTAGTTCAATATTATGTTGCAACAGCTATCAGAGCTATTAAAACTATATAATTATAGTAGCTACGAAGCCTGCTATAATTACATAACTATAATGTCAAAAATAAAATATACATTTGTGAAATGAAGCGTCCTTTTTTATAATAAAAGAAAATGGAGGACAATTCTAATTAAAAAAAGGATATTCTTTTGATTTTTGCACCAAAAAAACACAACTCCAAACTCAGACATACTATTGAACCACTTGGGAACATAACTGAACACCAAGCATCTGCATTTCATAGCAAAATGTGAGGGAAGACAAGAACCGCACACATTGTTTAACTTGTTTGTCGGAAACAAGATTCATCGAGCCAACCCTAAATAGTTAAGACTTTGCACAACTTTATTATGATGGCAAAAATTGAGCTAACAAAATAGCTCACTGGAAAACCACAATATCGAGTAATATGTAGCTCATTGTCTCTACACAGGTAAAACGTATGTAGCCTTACAACTTGATGGTTGATCCACAGAGAAAAGCAGTGAATTCGATTTAGCTTTCATGGCAACCATACTTGCTCCATAAATTTGCTCAAGAAAGTTTTAACTTACCACATTTAATATTTGTTCCTTCTGGAATATCTTCTCCATTTGCGAAGAAACCAGGGGGAAATGGCAGCTCAAATGAGCATAAGCACTGAAGGTACATGTACAATCCAGTTTTGACTGGAGATAATTAGGGGAGCACTAAAAGTTCTTTAGGAAATGCTACAAATCGCAGACAAATCGAGATTGACATCATACAATTTGCAATCGTCCCAAATTCTCAACCCAACAAGCAGTTGAAGTGGACAAAGAAAAACATGTGTTAAACGTTCGAGATAACAATTGAAATTCAACCATATAAATCAAATGATGCCCAAAAACAGATAATTTTTATAAAAACAACAGGATATACAAGAAAAAAATCTGTAATTATACCTAGAGGTTGTTCATCTAAAGGTTGCTTGCTTTTGATCTATCATCTAACAGCATCAAGAACCAACCTGAATCTTTCAAATGTGATGAGACCATATTTTTGTTATGAAAATGAATTAGCCGGCACCTTTTCAGCAAGATGAAACACTAATATTAACATCAAGCTATATTGATACATCTAAGCATCGAGCTACAATGCATGTCATGCAAGCAATATGCCTAATCCTAAGTTCAGCTGCTAAAGTAAATATTTGAACCATTGAGCCTACTAAACCAGAAAAGAAGAAGCTTGGACTGTGCACATGGTGAACTCTGGTCCATTCCTAAACTATACTCAGAACTCAGGCTTCAATGCTTGAAGGATATATTCCCTCGCCACCGGTGAACAAAGCAATGCTACTACAGACGCATAGAAACTAGCTACAGCACTGATCCAGAATGCCCCCACTGATATCCAACTCTCCTCCCCACCCCTGCTTACACTTATCGGCTCCCCATCAACTAACTGTGCCTCAGCACAACCTTTCCCTGAGAACTCCACGCACAGCGCAGGGTTCCCTGCAAATGCCCCTGGAAACTTCTGTAGCCCATCGCTCGTTGGCACGGGCCCTGAAAGGCAGTTGTAGGAGAGGTTTAGTGTCTCCAGCTCCCTAAGCCCAGAGATGCTGGCAGGAACCTCTCCAGAGAGGGAGTTGTGTGAAAGATCCAATCTTTTCAACTTCCCCATCTTTTCTAGATTTCCAGGAATGTGACCAACTAGAAAGTTGTATGAAAGATTTAAGTATTCTATTCCCCTTAATCCAATCAACCCGTCTGGTATCTCTCCGCGAAGAGCATTGCTGGACAAATCAATTCCCACAGGTGATTGTAGCTTGTAATTGAACTCCATTTGCCGGCTACCAGTGAAGTCCACTGAGACTGAAACCAAGCCGTCGCCAAATCCTTCATTCAACTCACTAGAATTGCCATTGAACTCTGAGCTGACGTTGAAGTCTCCATCAGGAATAAAACCTGAGAAGTGATTGCCGGAGAGATCAAACAACTGTAGGGACTGGAATGAGAAGATCCAGCTTGGTAGATCGCCTGATAATTGGTTGTTAGAAACCGAGAAGAACCGGAGGTTCTGCCACTTGAGAATTGCTCCACTAAGCATGCCTGTGAGCTTATTTGAACTGAAGTCGACGACCTCAAGTGACTTGCAACCAGCCAGAGGAAGAGGAATCTCACCGGAAATCTGGTTCCCAGATATATCTAGGATGCGTAGGCTATCAAGGGCATCAAGCTCCGGGTGGAGGGCACCGGAAAGGTTGTTGTGGTCTAGCTTCAGTTGCCAAAGCTGGAAGCAACCGGCAAGGCTGACAGGAATTGGACCAGAGAGAAAATTGTAAGAAAGATCAAGGGCCTGGAGGTAGGTCAAATTCCCAATAGCCACTGGGATCTCTCCAGTAAGCTGGTTCTGCGACAAGAAAAGGCCTTGCAAACTTCTCAACTCCGCTAGCTCCGTTGGAATCTCCCCAACGAGCTTGTTGCACGATAAATTTAGAAGTAGCAACGAAGATCTCTCTGATTCCTCCACTAGACTGCCTGGGATCGGACCAGAGAGCACGTTTGAGCTCAAATCAAGAACCAGGAGCTTGTCGGAGAAGATGAGTCTCGGTGACATCCTGTATTGAAGACCATTTGACGAGAGATTCAGCACTGTCAACGCCCTCAGCGACGAAATGCACGTAGGGATTCCGCCAACGATGGCGTTGCTTGCTAAGTTGAGTACCGAGAGCGAAAAGACAGACGCCGAGAAGCAGGGGAGGGTTCCTGAAACCTGATTGCGGGCGAGGTTTAGATAAACTAACGGTTGCTGGAAATCTTCCAACGCGCCCGCTAGGCGATTTCCAGAGAGATCGAGAAATTCCAGCGATCGGAGATGGAACAGACCCTCTGGAATCTCTCCCTCGAACGAACACCATCCAAGATCGAGTTTTTTCAGCCTGGCAGAGAAATTACCAACCCATTCCGGCACCGGACCGCCGACGCTGGGGTTTCCCGCCAACACTAGCGTCTCGAGACGCCATAGCATACCAATCTGCGGCGGCAGAGGCCCTTGAAGCTCGTTCTGCCCGAGATCGAGGGTTCCGAGGCCTCGAAGCCGGCCAAGACATGGCGTAATCGTGCCGGAAATGGCGTTGCCGTGAAGGACTAGGGTTTCGAGGAGGGAGAGCCGGCAGAGGAAGGGAAGGGCGGCGCCCGAGAGGCCCAACCCGCCTAGGTCGACCCGGACGACCCGTCCGGTCCGGTTCTGGCAGGTTACACCGGCCCAGGCGGAGCAATTGGATCCCTTCCAGCTCGCCAGGCCCAAACGCGGGTCGTTGAGCTCGGATCTGAAGCGGAGGAGCGCGTCGCGGTCGCCGGCGTGGAAATCCAGCTCCATTGCCTCGGCGGAGGAGGGCGAACACAAGAGGAGGAGGAAGACGAGGAAGAAGGGGGAGAGAAGTTTAGGGTTGAGAGGTTTGGGGGCTCCCGACGCCATGGAAAGGGGAGGGAGGAGCAGGAACGCAGGCAACGAACAGCGAGGAGAAGAAGATGCGGTGACTACGAGAGACTGAGATTGATGCGGTCTTTCTGAGCCGACATTCTGCAAAAGATTATTCGCCATTAAAGCCAAGGCGGGCGCTACTAGCTTGCTTTTGTGATTTGTGAAGCATCAGAATAATCATTTTGAAATGAAATGAAATGAAATGAAATGAAATGAAATGTAAAATAGCACGATGCTCTTGAAACTCTGTTTTTTATATACGTAATTTAGATGTTTAGGGCCACGGTAGACAAGATATTTGTAAAATAAAAAATAATAATAATAAACAGTGAAAATTAAAATCTATTTTCTGATATAATAGGTATGAAATCATCCAACTCTTGCTATCAATTACATCATTAAAAAAATTTATTTAGAGCTTGTTCCGGCGAAGAACTACGTGGATAGTCGAAGTTAAAGAAGCAGCCGAAGAGGGGGATGTGAAAAATGACGAGAGAGAAAGACCCTGCGAAATTAACACGAGTGTTAAAAGAACCCACCGGAAGAATTCCGACGAAAACCCTCCGACACTCAAGTCAAGAAGAGAAGTAGTTGTAAGTTGCCAGAAAGCTTGGAGAGAAAAATTACCTAGAGTTACCGGTTCGTTTTATAGGAGATCCCCCCCCCCCGGATTAGGGCGGACCTGACTCTTTTGGAACATGTGTCTACTAATTTCTTCCTTAATAATAGATTTTTTTCCCCCTAATTACCCTTGATGTTCGTCGAAATTCTCGAGGGAAAGATATATCTCTTAATAACCTTTTCCGATATGGCTAAGAGATTTTCGTCTAATCTTCGCCCGAGGTGGTCTCGGTACTCTGTATGCCCGAGGTGGTTTCGGGACTTGGCAAGTTAGAGGTGATGTCAGACCTTTATGTTTGAGTTGGTTTAGGGTCCTTACACCTGAGGAGTCTTAGGTAGCTACCTCCCTGACCACTTGTATTACTAACTTAATTTCACCTCTTAGCATCCGGATCAGCAAACATTCCAAGGTATCGACAAGCACAGGCGGATTAACTGCTACCACATACGAAGAACAAATTATTCTTCCATTGTTCCATCACATCTAACAGAAGATGTGTTCGATGGGATCCCTCCTCAGGCAATGCGTTCGCCGTGCAGAAACAACAACAGCGTAAAGATCTTCACCTTGATACTTGCAATCCAACATGTTCAAAATGGAGTTTACCTGTCACTCGAGACGTCCTAGTAGTTAGGACATGAAAAATTACCAAAGTCCGGCCAGATTTTAAGTCCGGCCGAACCAAACCGTAATCAGACCCATTTCGCGACCCTTAATCGACTGGGGGCAATTTCGTCGTTTTACGCGTGCCTAGCAAAAGCCCGCGCGCCTGTGTCCTGAGTTTTAGAAAGGACCTCCGCCGCTCCGGCGGATGGGTCGGAAATAAGAGGGCAAAAAGCGACGCGAAACACACAACAATGGAGGAAGAGAGAGACAGCGGAGAGGGGGCGGAGAGGGGGAACAACTCCTCCTCCTCCTCCGCCACCATGAAGAACTGGAGGATGGAGGTCGACGAGAACCTAAAGCGGCTCCACTCCCTCCTCTTCGGCGTCGATCTCGCCCTTGAGCGGGGGGACCACTCCGCGGCCCGAACTCTTGCGCTGCGCCTCGTCGGGTTCCTCGATTCGAGGACGAAAACGCCGGCAGACGCTGCTCTCATCGCTCCCATCCGCTCTGAGGCCTCCTCCAAGCTCGCTGCCGCTTCCCGTGCTCTTGCTCCAGAATCTGATCGGTTTGTGCCTTTCTCTCTTTCTCTCCATCTCTTTATCTTCACAAAACGGTGTTGGTTTTCGCCCGTGCTGTTTCTTCATTTTTCACTGATTTAATAAAACTGACTTGTAGGGCAAATGCAGTGTTGATTTTATATTTTTAGGAAAACAAATAATGATTCATTTGAAGTTTAAGTAATAGGGGTTTCCAGTCGTCTACATACCCGCATCTTGCACACAATCTGAAACATCATGAGAAACTTTGTAAAGCGAACATATACTACACACTTGAGTGGCTATTAACGCCCTACATTTATATCCAATAACTTACTGTCGTAAAGATTCTTTACTGTAGTTGAAAGGACGTGCGATAAAAAACTCCAATGCCAGCCTTTATGCTATAAAAGCTCCTGTTTGGACATATGCCATATTGAAAGTTATGCGATACCCAGCTTCATCATCAAGTTATGTCCTGGGGTTCCATATGTATTAAATCTAATTACATTCCATGATTGGCTAGTATTAGGGAGGGGCAACAATCTGCATATCTTTGAAATATTATTAAATGGAAGGAATTGATGTCTTTTAAATCCTGTTTTCTCAGAAGATTTTGGAGGAGTTTTTTTGGTCATAGACCTATAGGACAGGCATCTTGAATTCATTTTAAAACTTTGTTTTTTGAGAAAATAAAATTGATGATTATATCTTCTTGTTTAATTTTACAATATGTGGTGTCTTGTGGATTCAGACAGGCATTTGCACAAGCAAGAAGAGATGTTGGCTGTGTTTTTGCTATGTCTAGTTATGTGGACATTGAGAAGATCAAGCAGTCAAAATACTTCCAAGCTTTCGTCAACAACTCCAAAGCAAATGTTGCTAATAGTTTGGTATGAATGTCTTTGGTTATATTATTCATTGTCATCTTCATATCTACAGATTAATCTTTTGTATGAAAAAGAATGTAAGCTGTATTTTTAAGTCGACTAAGAATTGATTGCAAAGAATAGAAAAAATAATTATCTCCACATCTTATCTCCACTAAGTAAAATATATTTACTTACGATCTGTTCATTAGGGATTTTTTTCTTGATAGATAAATGGTACAGCATCATGCAAGAACGGTCCTAAGGGTTCAACTGTCCAGGATGACCAATCAGGGTTGCTTGATGTACATGATAATTCGAGCGCCATTCGAGCAAAGCTTATGACCCAGACAAAGATAACATCAATCTTTGGCAATAAAGCCTCAAAGCAAGAAACTACTGTTTCTCATATGAAAGTTCAGAATTGTCAAAGCAATGTCTATCAGGAGTGCATTCATATTGACAATGAAAAAACCAGTAACAATATACTGTCCAGCAACAAAGATGGCCCTATTTCAATACAAGCTGAAGCATTAGAAAAATCACATGGAATATCTTTGAAATCAAAGCGCCGGCACATGGAATTTACAAGCCCAATCTGTGAAAATGCAAAGTCTCCATCAAACAATAAAGAAACTAATTTGGATACTTCTTGCCATGGATTCGTGACTGCAAGGACAAAATTGGTGATTTTTTAACTGGAACTTGGCTTCTTTATTATCATAATTTCGAGATCAATTGCGCATATGTGCTTTCCTTTTTAGTTTTGATTGTAATCACTTGTTAATTCACCCACATTGGTATTAGTCAGCATGATGCAAACATCTTTGGCTTCATCTGTTATATCTTTATCAGTATATGGTGCACCATTATTGTATCTCTATTTTCACTTCTTTTTTACCTGTTACATTAGTTTATCAGTGTTATGTAGATGAAACATAGTTATATTACCATTGTGCACATGGTTAGAAAATTGGAGCAACTTTCATCAAGGTGGTTGTGGGATGAAATGTTTTGCTTAATGAACTGTAAATTTAGACAATTTCTCTTCATGCAGAGATAAATCATCTGCTGCAAGGAGCAAGAAAGCTTACAATAACATCTGAGGATGTGATAGTTTGCATGACTTGCCTAGGCTGTTAATACGATCATTTTCTAGATTATCTCTTTTTCGGTTGGCACCATGTATCTTTTAGCTGAAACTGTCAATTTTTATGTGAAATGTCTAAAATCAGTAATATGCATGTGAGCTTTCATGTTGACAGAGTCTCACTATGTTGATTTTTTCTTTTATTTATTTTTCTTTCTATTCTCAGGAAGTAGTAGATTTTATGATTCATCCATAGAGATTTACTATAAATTGCAAATGATTATTCCTAGGCAGATCTTCGCTTCTGCTTTCGGATAATCTTCTATCCATCACTCCAAATATATGATAAAAAAGGTTTAATTGAAGATGTTTAGCACTTGAACGTGGAACTCTATTTACAATTCGTTACTCCAATCTAATATTCATTGTTTTATAATCACCAACTTGTCTTTCATCTCGTTACACGACAAATTTTCTCCTTTGAATTGTCACCTTCAGTTCATTTAAGCATAATACGAAAGGACATGTAGATATCCCTTCTAATTCATTTCACTCTCTCTTTTTCATTGTTACCTTGTTTTTGTACTTTGTAGGAAATGGAAGCTAGGCAAAGAGCTAGTTCGCCAAGTTCGCACAGTGCCACCATGTCCCCTCAAACTGATAAAAGTTCTTATGGGAACACAAGAAACTACGGTATTAGGTATGGCAATGTTACCCGCCGCGGTGTTCGAGGTAACTTCGTGCCACCTATCAGATCTGCTGGAGGAAATACTGGTGGTATAAGTAACTCAAAGATTTCAGGGAAGTGTGATGATGCCCTGGAGGATTCAACAAGAAAATGGTTCGTACATTTCTTTATTACTAGATGCTTTGTTGGTATACATTTGTATAGATTAATCGATATCATCTTTTTCTGAGTTAACTATTTGCTGCCAGTCTCTATGCTTCTATATGTTTTACTAATATTGATTTTTGATAACAATATCTATTCTTATTTTTTATGTTATTTTTGTCAATGCTTGTGTATGTTAGTATTACTATCTGGCATATCGTACATAGAAAGTTCCATTTTTTAGGTAATTGTCAAAATTCTCTTTTGAATTAGTGCAGACTCTTATGCCTTCATAACTTTAATGGTAGTTGTTGATATCAAACTTTGGCGATACAATGTGGAAACTTGGCTTGTGTGCCTAAGATGAATGTTCACTTGCTTTGTGCAATTGCAGTTTGCAAGGAAATGATGTCAGAATTTGGGGAGCTAGGAGATAAATGTAATATAGAAAGAACAAGGAGAAAAGATGGAATCTTGGACATGCCAACCATTTACGTGGAGGGAATAAAGCTTTCTTTGTAGTGCTTAGGAGGTGATGAAGGTGGTCTTCATGGTTGTCTAGGTCATGCCCCACAATCCCACCACCTTGGATCATGCAACCCATCGATCAAGATGTAGTGGGCGGCTTTAGAGCCTGGATTGAACTTGGTCATGTTAGTTAATAGTGGGGTGAAAACTATTTTTTTTAGTTAAAAACAACTTTTTTTTGTTGATATGGACCTAGGTCTCCCTAGAATTAGTGTTGTGAAATCCACCTCTGGTTGTGTCGAGTGATGTAGTTTCAATAAGGCTTGGATGTGTGATAGGTGGTAATAGGTGGATATGGATATGATTGTGATGCTTGGAATACTATATAATGCCAGGCTAAGCATTTTAATGTTCAATTGGCATGATTTTTATGTTGATTTGCCATCTTGAAGTGCAATGTCTTATAAAGTACTTGACACTTGGTATAATGTGATGGTTTGTACTTATTGCAAATAATGGGTGACGTTATCCTTCTTTTGAGATGAAGGTTTAGTAAAGCTAGGAAAGCCATAACCATTCTTCACCCTCTTTTTTTAAGATGTTTCATTACTCAAAACCTTTATGCCTCTTTGCTCCCTTTGTCTTTACTTCAACTCTTTTGGATTTCTCATGAAATTCACTTTCCATCCTTATCATTGTAGAATCCTCTCAACCTAACATCTCCCATCTCGAGGTCATCAAACTAATTATCAATGAGGTAGACCCAAAGATCCTCAAAAGGTTGCTTATGTGGCGTCGCAACCTAGAAGGAGATATCCACGGGTAACCTTAGAACCTTGTCCCACTTGATCACCAACTTCAACATTTTGTTGTTCACTCTTCGTTGGTTGCAAAAGAGGCTTAATTGTATATGGAGGCTTCAAGAACAAGTGTAGTCTACATCTTCATCAATGACTCTAAAACTGGTGTTGAAGTTCAAAAATTATGGTTAGATTTAGGGTTTATTTTAAAAGTTTAGAGTTTTAAATTTCTATAAGTTTGTTTAATTTTTAAAGGGCATTTTCCCAAAGGGCGCACTTGGGTTTTAGAATATCCCAAAAGGCGCACTACAATTTCATATTTCTCAAAAGGCGCACTTCTTTCTCCAAATGCCCTTTTTATTAAAAAAAAATCCCCGGTGGCAGCAGTGTAGCCGGCATCCGCGGTCACGTGGCCAGGCCAAGAGGTTGTGGCTGTGTGGATTTTTTTATAAAAATATTTTAATAAGCAGGGTAATTTGGGTAAGAAGTGCGCCCTTTGGGAAATATGAAACTATAATGCGCCTTTGAGGAAATTTCAAAACCCAAGTGTGTCCGTAGGGAAATGCCGATTTTTAAAGGTTCTTTTAAATGTTCAAAATTTGTTATGATGTTTAGAGATATGTTAGACAATATTATAGGCTACTTGGTCTTATGAATTCACAAAAGGGGTTAAAATCCCCTATTAAATAGACATTCTTTAATTTATGATAGGCATACTTCAATTTGTGAAATAGACCCTCTCTAAGTGAGATTGTTTTCTGACATCAGTGGGGTTATGTCTCTTACAAAATTTTTGTAGTTTTGTGGCCTTTCTCATGGTAGTTCTAGCAAAATGTCCTAGTGTTTCCTCACCATGCTCGTTAAATTTTGTGACTCAAAGGGATGGAAAACCTTCCCCTTTATGTGCTCTCTAATACTTCCAGTGTTTTCCCTTAGAAATTAGCCAGGTTTCCACTTGTATCCTGTCAATTTCAAGCCGTAAGTCATGTTGAGGATTAACAAGAAGCAATAAGATGTTTCTTTATATCTGCAACAACTAGGAGTGGAATTCTAACCACTTAAGAACATGGACACTATGTCCATCATATAGTCTTGTGGAACAAAGCTTTTAAGCAGAGGTAAAGTCATAGTGGTTGAAACTTAGTACTAAGATAAACAGCAGATTTTCATGGGATGATATGGTTTTCCTAGTTTGATCCATCTGGTGAGTTTTTGGCTTTTGCAAACTCTGTCTTGTTTTTTCTGTGTGAATATTTCCCTTTTTCATATTGCACATAAGATAGCATGGATTTTACTGATTTAGACAGGTCCCTATGAGCCCCCAATTAAAGAGATACCCAAGAAGAGTAAGAGAAAGAGGAAACTTATCTTCCTTAAAGAGGGGAAGAAGAAAATCCAGCTCAGCCACCAAGCTGGTAGAGGCATGCCGCTTTAATAGTCTGAGGTTCATGCCAAATTTTCTACCAAAGTCAATAGCACTTGAAGCTGAAGCCGGATAGCGTTGGGTTTTAGCAATAAACATTGGGGTATATGGTTGAATCTTGGTTTGTGGATAATGAGTAAAATTTATTACATATTATAATAATTTAGTTATATTGTTATACAACTACTCAGGTATAACTAATATATAATTATATTCAATATATTGTATGGTAAACTGCTTTGAGTTTGAGATTTTCAGAGTTTTAGATATATAAGTTTATGGCACAACATGGACTCGTAAGTTGATAAAATGACTAGAACTGAATCTCCAAAAAAAAAAAAAAAAATTCTGATTATCAGATGGCTCTATTTTTTATTTTTTATTTTTTGAGTCAAGTTGGATATGTCAGGTTTTTGCCCACCCCTAACTGGTATGGGCAGCACTTTAGCCTTTGGGTCAAGGAGAAAGGCCTTTGCACAGTGTGGGAATGCTGCTCTTCGGAGCTAATGGGAATGATTCATCTAAAACCCACATAAGGGAAAGCTGCTCTTAGGATCCAATAGGAATGACTCATCTAAAGCCCCTTATTTCTACCAATGATTCCATTAAAGAAGCTCTGAACAAAATTTGTTGAGGTATTCTTGCAGAAGTATTAGCAAGTGGTCCCCTTAGGTAGGGCTGAGCAATCGGTTTAAATCGAACTTACCGAACTTTTTCCGAACCAACCGAACTTTCTAAAAAAACCTAACCGGCCAAACCTATAAAACATTGGTTAATTCGGGTTTCGACCGAAATAACTAAATTTTTCAGTTTGGTTTGGTTCCAATTTAGTTCGGTTTGGTTCCAATTTGGTTTAGTTCAATTCATAATATCGATTTAATCGGTTTAACTGAATTTTGATTTTCAAAATCGAAACTGAACCTATTATACCAATATAACCGATATTTCTAAAAAAATTGAATTTTTGAATTAACCGAACCGAACTTTTAACTTCGATGGGTTCAGTCGGTTAATTCGGTTTAACTGAACTTTTGCTCACCCCTATCCTTAGTAGACCCGACCACGGTTCGGAACCGAAGGTTCAACGGTTCGGAACCGCCGGTTCGACGGTTCATGGCATGTCGACCCTTAACCTTAACCGCCCAAGACGGTTACGGTTCACGGTTCGGAACCGCCGGTTCAC
>JBAMIE010000114.1:3293034-3304392 GCA_037177295.1 Kaempferia parviflora
ATAACATTAATTTTTAGAAAAAACAAAATAAAAAAGTTTTGCATCTACATTTCATTAAATTAATTAATTTTATATTTAAATTAAATATATTATTAAAAATATTAATTAAATAAAAATAATTAATTATTAATGAACTATTAATAATTAAGTTGCCTCTGCCTCTGCCTCTGCCTCTCCACCTCTCTAGCGACTTCTTTGCATCTGCATTACACCAAAGGCTCACTTGAATTGCTCTCTTTTCAAATATTTAAAATCATAAGGCTCCTTAATCTAGATCCTTTCTTTCTATCACCAACACAATGACCCACACATAGTTCCAATTATCCCCTTTCTATCTCTGCTTCTTGGAAAAGATTCTGAATGTAAATTGAAAAAATGGGGCCAAATCCCAAATGTGCAATTTCGCTCCAATTCAGCTGATTTTCCCCCTTAACTCAATTGATTACCAACTGCTAATCACGAGTTTAGCATTAATTTCACCTTGATTAATCTAGATTTCATCGATCTCAGAGGGGTGGCTGAGATTTCTTGCTTGGAATTGGATCATGTTTGGCCGATCTGTATCCAACTCAGCTGATCTGCTGACTCTGCAAACCATGGGAGAAAAGTTGTCCAATTGATAAAGAAAAAAAAAAACCTTAATAATTTTCTCTAGATACCATTGATCTGTCTAGCTTCTACAAAAAGTAATGCTGGCAAGAGTAAGTCATTCTGCAGCAAGTTCCCCACTTGATATGAAACTTTGTTTGTGTGTTTTTAGAGCTTGCAATCAATGTATGCACATAACATTTATAAAGAAAATAAACTTGTATCAATTAATCTGCTTTTTTACGTTTTGTTTAAACAAATTATCTGCTTAATGATTGTTGATAGAACTATTAATGAACACGTCTTTGGTCTGTGGATGATAATTATCTATTTTTTTCTTCTAGGGTACTGGGGTATGTATCTGATTGGTGTGCATCTAGGCCACTATATTCTCTTTGGAAATCATTCATCTAAAAAGGCTAGAAACATTCAAGCTACAAGAGCTACTGTTTGGATCATTTCTGTTTTGTTTTGGTAAATATTAACCAAGTTATCTAATGTACTTCAGTCAATTGCTCACATTTTAAGCTCTTTGGTTCTGCATGCCAATCTCATACCTTGTTTATCAATTTGAATAGGTTTTTAACTATCATTCTGGACAAATATGTGGAAAGAGTTTCTCGGCGGATGGTAAACATTGTTTCTTCATCCTACAAAAGGCTTGAGGACAAATATTATAACGATAATGGCATAGTGCTTCTTTCTACAGACATGAGTTGAATGTTAGTGTGTTTTAAACAGGCTGGCTAGTCTTGGTTTCCAGGTTGATCCACACCAAAATATGGCTGGATTAGAAAATTTTCACTAATTGAACTGGAGCAAACTAGTTAATGTTTTCCATTTAACCAGATGAACCAACCGGTCTGATTTGGAAAAAGTGACGTTCAATGTTTAGTTGTTTTAGACTGAAGTACAAATATTGAGTTTGCCTCCTCTACACCTTATGCCAACATGTATAGCTACATAACTTAAGTTTTACTGATGTATTTTTTCTGTATTTTTATCATTTGTATGCCAAGTGATTCACAAAGCTTCTTTTATGCAGTGCAACCTAGCATATGTTACGCAAGTGATAGCTCAGAATTTTCAGGTACTCGTTTCACTTTCCACTTTGTTAAGGACTTTCCAGCATCTGAGATGTTTGAAGTAATTTATTAGTTAATCATTCTGCAAACAGTTAGAATAGAGCACCAATTCTCTGGTACCATCTGATAAAAATCAAATCATTATGAGAAAATAAGAGAACTTTTAAGGAGGCAGAAAACCACATTCACAGTATGAGGTTGATATGCAGCAAATCTTGCAGCTTCCTATCAAGTTTAGTAGTAACTGAGGCCACAGTCTAAAATGTTCTTCTATGCCACAATTTCAATCTCCAAGTGAAATGTTATGTTTTTGGTATCATACGTAACTGATTTGCAGCCCTTCAAAGTGCACTAAGATCAAATCAGCCACGACCACCTGATGTTTATCTCTAAATATAAATCTAATATCCAATAGAAATTCAATTGAATTAAAATAAAATATAACAAGTATATTTCAACTAATGATTATACCTTACTATCCAAAATGAGTGCTGTGCTTCGAATAAGTGTGTTGTGCATCGAATAAGTGTATTGATTCTTATAGTTGTAGCAGAAGGTGATTATGCTCACCCCAAGGTGTCTCACAGCCCGTCCCAGTTATGTGAAGAGAGGTAAATCACAAGGTCAACCTATAGTTAGAAATGAACCTTATAATTATCTAAGGATCAAACTAAATAATTCTCCATGGACATTTGGTATTGAGTTAGTTTTTCCATGTGTTCATAATTTCATAAATTTTTGTGGGTTAACCACTAATATTTGGATTGGAAATAGTACGATTGGAATTGGAATAGATACAAGTATGTGACATGCATGTATCTCTATTTCTCCTACTTCAGTACTATTTATTGCTGCTAGTGTTCCGATTTATGTTTCTCCTCTTCTTCTCTCCTCTCTTTTTATAGACTTTATCTCCCCCTCATGAGTGGAATTGAATCGAAGGATGTGTCACTAGAAGAGAATCTATCTATTTAAGTTGACTCTGAAGGGTACCATCTGACACAGCTCTATCTCAGTCATAACCACTGACATTGTGAAAGCACTAGCGATATAATTACATTCATCCATGCTGACACAATTCTGTACTACCTAAAATCATAAGGCTATAAATCAATTTGTTGCTAGCAGGGTTACTGTTACTCGTGCACTTGTGTGATGGATGCTATGTTAGTAGGTGGGCCTTAAAAGATAAATCTTTTTTCTTTTTTCACAGGTCCTATCAATTCTCACACTATCAGACTTCATTCCCTACGAAAAGCCTTTAGCCATTGAAGAAGCATTTAACCAAAATCTTCTGGGTTCATTTCTTATGGTTAGTCATTTGTTCATTTTTTTCTTAACCTCAGCTGACATAATATTCAAATGGCATTTATTCTCTTGGCAGGCAAATGTCCTCACTGGTCTAGTAAACTTGTCTATGGATACCCTATCAGCGTCACCTGTAACATCATTTACTGTCTTATTGGGTTACTCTTTTCTTCTATCTTTTGTTACTTCAATTCTCTGGTTCTGTGGCATCAAAATTAAATTTTGGTAGATGTTTTGTGTAAATATGTTGAAGCATAATAAACCAATGGCTGAACATTTTCTTGTGTGCTGTATTGACTTCTGGAAGTTGAACAATTAAATGACTTGGTGTGCTGTTAAATTGTTCGATGGCATTTATCTTGATTTCAGATTAAGCTGTACATGTTAGTACTCATACTTGATTTTAGTAAAAAAAAAAAGTCTATTGTTATTTCTAAATTGTTCAAATGGATGCTCCTATTTTGATTATTATTAAAGAGGTGGTTCACCACCTCTAATGTGCCCATTAAACGTCTTTTAAATACTGGTTAGATTTATATTATTTTCTTTGAGGTTGGATAGTTAAAAATATAATCATATTTTGTCAAAATATTGTATTGTGCATGTATACAGAGCTTGAGGCAGTGATCACATGATACGTGGTGAGCGCTTTTCTTTAGTTTGGCATAAACAATGCCCTTTAGCCATTTATGAACATTGGCTCATTTACATGCAGGCGGCTGAGATGATACAGGAAAATTTATGGCCCAATCCACTGAAGTACTTCAACAATGTGTGATGCTTTCTATTTGTCTTTTTTCACATTATGTCATATGCTTCTAGGATTAGGATAGGTTTTAAATGCCAATGCTTGTCGATTACTAAAGCACCAGTATACTGTGACTGTGATTCATATTTTTCAGTGTTATTTGTTATATCAATAGTAAAAATGTCAACAAACTCCTTCTGAATTATATGTTCTAATATCATTATATCAACATGTTTATATATATTTTTTACTTTCTTTTCTCATCAGGAGTACATAAAAATTGACGAGGAGGAGGTACATCTGTTAACTAATGATTAGCACGTTTGATTATTTCTGCATCACGGGAGTAGAAACCTTGCTTGGACAGGACCATAATTTCTCAATTCCTGGGTTGTTTCAACTTTGTTGGTTTTTAAGGAAACGTCAAGAAAGAGCCATTTCTATTCCTCATGTGATAACTTGATTAGATATCAGATAAGTCCATATTATACTGGCGTGCAACTTGGACATATTAACTCCTAAAATGTCTTGTTCCAGTCAAATTTTGCTGGCAAAGGCTTAAAAAACTTGAGATGATACATGCTGGTTATATTGCCAATAGAATATGGACATTAGAAAGTTCACATTTATAGCAAATTTTTTTTTTTGGCATTCAATTGTATTTGGCTCAAATCAATTCGATCTCTATCTTGCATCATTAAAAAGTAATCACTGTTCAAATCCTGGAATTAGGAAAAAGGGTTATTACACTGTCCATATTTCTAAAGACTTCATATATGAAGTGTGTAACTTGACTAAGGTATTACTTCATCTATCTTATGTAAGATTCTGCTTCTTTACTCCCACTTGACTTTGATTTATTTTCCAGAAAGGAATCGACCTTGTTGATGAAGATGGCGAAGGCTACGGAGTGCAACTTTGCATGAACAGCCTTATTAACTGTGGTTGAACAAGAACAACCCTTTTAGCCTGCCTCGGAGTAATATTAGGTCACTGCAGCTGCATGGTCAGTTTCTTTCGTTCCTCTGTCAAGGCATTTTGTTGAGGCAAGAATTTCATCCGTGTCACACCTTTGATCTTAATGTAAGTTTGTCTTAAAACATTTCTTCCTAGTTCATATGTGAACCAAAAATTGAATAAATAATATCATTTTGAACATTGTTAAATTCTAGATTTTGCATTTACTTTAACTATTATTTCTTAACTGCCAAAATAAAGCTTTCAAAAAGTCCCTTTCTGTATGAGGTTGGGTCTATATTATAGAGAATGTCTGTATGGAAGTTTAAAAATATTACTTTACTTCTGGTTCATTCACTGTTTACTTGCTGACAGATGACAAAATACCGAGTAAACAAATCGTGGAGAAAGAAAGTGGTCACTCATAGTTTCACTGCATAGGACACTTGCTGTTAATACATTTGCCCTCCATTTAATCTGCACTGTCTGGAGCAGTAGTCTCTTGTCTTTGAGTACTTGTATTTGGGGCCATCTGTGTACTTCTGCTTGTTTTAAAATATTACCACTTGAGTTTGAATCCTCATGTTTTTTAGCAGTTGATCATGTGTTTATTCAGAAACAAAAACAAAAATAAAATGTTTGCCCATCAAGATCTCGATTAGTTAAACTGCAATTTGCTGACTAGTGACTAGCATAGAGGAATCATTGGATCCTCCTCAGGCCAAAGTGATTAAATAAACAGTGAGTCCTCAGGGCTTCTCTGACCTCCATGTGCCTAAATATTTTTCATTAACATTCACTGCAGCAACTCCTTTGTGTCCAAGAATTATGTTTTTTTTTTTTTTTTCACTTTCTCGTAATATATAATGATGGTTAACCTCGCAAATTTCTCACAGGAAAGAGCGTGTCGGCGCCTAAAAGATGTTGGATGTGCATCTTCTCATACAAGGTGTTGAGAGAAGAGTCGTTGTCTCTTACACAAGGTGTTCATATCCACTTGTTCAATTTTTCATATACTTTTGTGTTGATATTGTATGTACTTGAGTATCTTCGTGTACGTAGGCTTATGTCGAACGACATACAAATATGTAATTTGAGATGACATATTTTGTGTAGTTCCAATTATTTTGCAAACATATGCTAATAGTCGGCCCCACTTTGCAGACAAATCAAGAGTGGCACAACATGGCGTATCCCGGATGCGATTCTCTTCTATTCCGATTTCCGACATCACTATGCATTTAAACTCCATCTCACTTTTTTAGCTTCCTTAGTAAGTTCTCCTCTCTATAAATCCACATCTTGCATAGCCTCTGAATTGATCATCCAAGAAAAGTTTATTTCGTACTCATAGTAGTCGGTTTTGTTTATCATGTCGAGCAGGAGGTCTCGGCCGACGCCGAGTAGGAGCATCACCGACCAACAATTTGATGATCTCGTGTCGAAACTGCAGTCTGTCCTCCCTGAAGCGCGTCTGCGAAGCAATGGCAAGGTAAAGTTTGATATGCACTTTCGGTTAGTAGTGAAACAATCGTGTAGAATTTTGAACTTTGGGGGTTGTAGGTTTTGACCGCAAAGGCATTGCAAGAGACATGCTCCTACATAAGAAGCTTACACCGCGAGGTTGACGACTTGACTGAGAGGCTTTCGGAGTTGCTCACGACAACGGATATAAGTGCGGCCCAAGCCACCATTATTAGGAGCTTAATTATGTGAATGGTTCGCCTAATTATGAGTTGGAAGTGGAATTAAAATAAATAACTCTAGTTTTCTTGCTAGATTTATGATAATGCACGAGTGTTGTTTAAAGAAAAAATGACAATCCCTCTCTTTCCCTGGCACAACGCAATAGTAAGAAGCAGAGCAGGGCGGTTAAACTATGTTGCGAGAGCCCTATTCTCTTATAGGGCATATCACATGCTTACAGTACTTGAACTATAGACAATGTTGGGTTGTTACGTCAGGAGTCGTTTGATAAAAAAAATTACTATCGTAATTATCCATTATTTCAGAAGAAAAAATTAGCACGAGTGAGGTCTTTAATTGAATCTACATAATTTAAAAAAATGTAAAAATTAGAGCAAAATACAATTTCTGCAACTAGATTAATTTCCCCTTAATTACACATCAACAGACACGCAGCGCCCGCGAAAACGTGGCCGCCTCGCGTTGCTTACCGCTCTCCGGTTTTAACGCGTTTCCTTATTTCGTCGTTACTGGTTGTGTAGTTCGATGGTGGGTCACCGCCCACCGCGAATCTTCTGATCTCTTTTCCCTTCGGCTCGGCTCAGTTCGGCTCGGCTTAGCCGGCTTACAAAAGCCTCCATTAATCCTGAGTTCAAATTGCCGTCCCGGAGCCAGAGCTGAGCCGTTAGCCGCATGGAGCCTTATTCCATAAATATCTAATTGTTTAAGTTTTAACAGCTAATAATTAATAAGTATAATCCCGCGTTTCGAGCTATATATAAATAAATAACAAGAGCAGGCGGCGAAGAACACAATCGCAGTAGGGGGAAAAAAATCGATTTTTTATTTTTGACTTTCATTTCGATCCGATCGCTCCAATCCGATGCATTACTCTCTCGATCGGAGGTCCGGTGGCTGCGCCTCCGTCGGCTGCGCCGTCTTCCTCAGGCGGTCGTCCTCCCTCTCGCGCTTCGGTTACCGCCCGCTTCCGCGGGCGGAGGGGTTCTCCGACGGCGAGGAGTCCGGGTCGGCGGTGCGGGTGGTGGTGGGGAAGGAGCGGCGAGTCTTCCTGGTGGAGCCCTTCGTCCTCGAGACGGACCCGCTCAGGGTTCTGATGGCGACGGCGGCGAGGGAGGGGCGGCGGCGGCGGAAAGGCGCCGTCTTTGTCGACGTCGACCACATCCTCTTCGAGCATCTGGTCTGGTTGGTGCACAACGAGTACTCCTCCGCCGCTGCCACCGCCGCCGCCTCGTCGGCTTTGATTCAGCTCAACTTGAAGGAAATCATTGAGTTCTACTCGCAGGAGAATTGAGGCGACTCGCGATGTTGTTATTTATTTTATATATTATGTGAATTGTCATAATTAATGACTAAGATGAAACTATAAGTTTTGAAAATAGGCGATTTCCCAAACCAAGGACTTGATTTTGCGTATTTCCCAAATACCCATTTTTTTTATTGATCTTTTATCCCTTCCCAATTTCCATTCCTTTCCAATAATATGCCCTCCTTTTTATTATTCATTTAGAGAAAAAAAAACTGTATCACTCCCCCAACCAAAAAAGCATAATCTCTTCCTTCATCTTAATAGAGTTCACTTCATCTTCATCAAAGAGTTCACTTCCAAGACAGGTCGATGGCTTATTCTCTCGCATGTCTAGCTTGTTTCAGAGTCTGCAATCACCGTGCGACGTAGGGTTGCCGTCGTCGATGTTGCCACCTTGACCAAGAAGCTCCTGCGTAGTAAGGAAAAGGTCGTGTGGATCGTTGGCACCATCTTTCTCTTCCTTATAGTTTTCTATATCATTGAGATGGATCATGAGTAGCAATTGAACGATTTGGAGATGCAGCAGTTAGTCCTCCTCGGCACCCCTACCACCCTGACACCCCTCTACACCACCGCTGCGCCATTCAAGTGAGGAAAGAAATGAGATGGCTGTGGTCTAATCCCATGCTTAGATAGGTCGTATTAATAATTTCTGTTTGAGGTAGTCGGATTAAATTTGATGAGTTAAAAATACTTTGATGTTTTTACCTAATGGAATCTTAGATTTCATGAGGATTGTCGAGGGTTATCATATTTTGGTTATTTTTTGATCATTCCTTCTAATGAGGGTAGAAAAAGTGTTCGAGAATCAAGACGGATAAACTTCTATAAATGATCAACCATTGTTGGTGATCTCTTAACAGTTTTAGGTATTGCTATCCATCCTGTATTAGAAACAGATACTACTTAATTAAAAAAAGACAGATCCACTACCTTAGCGGCCCCTTAGTGTCAGCCTCACGGATTTGTGTTGTGCTTATTTTTTATTTTACATCTTTTGGTGATGAAAGATAGGTGCTCAAATTTTTATATGTATACACTATACATAACCAAGTCATCATGTCCTTCCAATCGTTGTATATTTAAAAAAATACAAGAAAAGTATTTCTGGTATCATAGTTGTGATTGTTTAAGATTGATAGATGACTACTTTTAGCTATTACAACTCAGATCTTCAACAAATTTGTTTTTCTCTTGCCCCCACGGGCATAGCTAAGGTGGTAAGTGGATGGAGGTTTGCCACTTGGGTCTAGGGGTTGAAGCTTGAGGGGTATAAATCCCTACACCCCATATAATTTATGCACCCTCATCTGTAGGACCCTTGTAGCCGACAAGAGGTGGTGGGGGTGAATTGCCCTACAAGATAAAAAGGATACTTTTCTCAAACGTTTACAACTTCAAACAAACACACTAATAGAATTAAAGAATGCAAATAAGAGTACGAGACACAAGAATTTTTTACTTGGTTACAACTGGGGAGGTTGTTAATCCAAGGATGATGAAGAGCTATCCGAATCTCCTTCTCGAACTAATAGTTGGAGGCGGAGAAGCTTCGTACATAAAAATTATCGCTCGTAAACAGAGAAGCTCAAATAGAAAAGAATACAATGTTTGTTGTACAAATTAAACAAGGAGAACCAGAGCTCTATTTATAACCTTTGGTAAATTCTATCTCGGAGCATTCCCGGGCGCTCGGACTGCAGGGCGCTTGAGACGGTGCCCAGACTAGCACGGAAGGGTCCAGGGCGCCCGGACCAGTCAACTTCATGTTGACTCGTCCGGTTCTGTCCGACTTGTTCCGGTTCCATCTAGTTTTCTTCCGAAGTCCTTGGTCACTTTTGGTCGCTTGGGTGATTTCGGACATTCGAAATAGGGCTCACCTGAACTCATGTTTCGACATTCCTCAAGTGAGGTTCCTCCCCGGCTTCTCATCCTTCGGACCGCTGCGTGCGTCCTTCTCGCTCCGCTAGTGTACTCTTCCGCAGCTTCTCGTCCCTCAGATGCGCTAGCCCGTCGACTCTCTTCCACGCGATCCTTCTCGTCCGCCGCGTCTTTCGCTCGGCTTCTTATGCTCCTAAGTTCCTGCACACTTAGACACAAGGTAAGATAACGACATAATTAACCTATCTCGGTTGATCATATCAAAACTAACCTGGGGCACCAACAATCTCTCCCTTTTTGATGTGAACAACCCAAGTTAAGATTAGGGTAAAACTAAACATAATATAAGCAATTAAATAAATAAGTAAATTAAATAAACAAGTAAATGCAATTAAAAGATTGCAAAAATTTACTACCTCCCCCTAAACTTATCATTACTCTCCCTCTTTGATCACATTAAAAATGGAGCACATAAATTAAAAAAACTTAATTTTTAAGGGTTTTAAGCAAGGTAGCAAAAAAAAAAAAAACTTAAAAAAATTATTTGGAAAAAAGATTTCTTTTGAAAAAAATTAAACTTTTAAATTTTAAACAATTAAATTAAAAAATTAATTTAAAATTTTAAACACAAATTTTCGAAGTCAACAATTTTTGAAAAAACATATTTTAAGTGTTTAAAACAGAAAGTTCTCGTATAGAAAATTTTAGTTTTAAAAAAATTAATATTTAAGTATTATTATTAATAAAATTTGCTATTTCAATAATAAATTTATAGAAAATTTATTTTTTATTAAAAAATTCTAAAAATTTGTTAAATGATGCAAGCTTCTATTATAAAATCAATATAAATCAAACAGAAATTGTGTGAAAATAATGTTTGACTAAAAGAAATATATTTTAAAGAATAATTTAAAAAATATATTTTATTTTCCAAAAATATTGGTAATTTTTTGGCCATGTAAAATAAATACTAGATGAATCAGAAAATTTTAAATTTTCAAAAATAGATTGCGGGATATTTTTAAATTTTTTTTAAAAAATATGATTTTAGTAACAAATTCCTTAAAAAATAATATAATAGTAATTTTTTTTGAAATTTTTCTATTTAAATATAATATTTTTGTTTTTCATAGGAAAATTAATTTAGTATTAAATTGTTGACAGAATAAGTACAAATTTAAATTAAAAAAAATTTAGTTAAATCATTAAAAAGAAATTATGCTAAAAATGATTTAGGAACCCAATAAAGATTCCTTCCTATAAGGTTAATCAAATATTTTCTGGGAAGATACTTTTGTGAAATTGTTCTAATTTGTGTCTTATGATATCTATAATACCAGTTCAAATTAGAAATTTTTTTATCATTATATTTGCATGTATACTTCTTTTGTAATTGTTGTATTTTCTATTTAAATTATCATTTTCTAATTTTAATTTATCAAAGTCATTATATTTTCTTTTTCTAAGATAATCATTTCTTTAGTAAGCATTTTTATAAATTGAAATGATTGAGTAGGGGTTAGATTTCGTACCTGACTTACCTGATCTTTTGAAACTCCCCCTCCATCGTAGTTTTTTTTTTGATGAAGTTCCCCCTTCGTTGATGCTCTCTCCGGATGACTCTCCCCCTGAGTCGATGCTCATATCTGAATCTTCTTGATGACTTGCCATCAGCGCAAGTCCGGAAAAAGCTCTGATCTTTGATTCTGATGAAGAAGTGTCGTCAAATGTTGCTTTCAAACTATGCTTTGGCCATCTTTGCTTTTCTTTTCCCTTCT
>JBAMIE010000114.1:3310147-3323197 GCA_037177295.1 Kaempferia parviflora
TAGAGATTGATCAGCTCTCGGGGCTGTGGTGCAATGGTAAGTGGTGGGACGAGCTTTCTAAGTAACGAGGGTTTGAATCTCATTTAGTGCATATTATACATGAGAAGTTTGAATTACTTGTGATGTTGGATTGTTCGTCATGATCCATCCGTGCTTCCTGATTTACTCTACTTATTGATGAGAAACTTACGTAGGACCGGATAGATCATCTCTAGAATTAATCGGATCGTAACTAGGGAAATGAGCCTCACAACTAAAGCCTTTTATCAGCTAGTATGGTGCAGATAACTAGGGAAATGAGCCCTAGTTCTTATGGTCAACAATAGTTTTTGTTTTGGATTTGAATACTTTCTGTCAAATTTGTTAATCCTTAAAGTAGGTACGTCATATTCAGACCTAACCATTTATTTTCATATCTGTCACACATTCTGTATTCTTGAAGAGAATATTGAGTAAAACTGTCCACTATCACTCAACCCACGACAAGATATAGGTAGGTAAATCATGAGGGAAATTTTTACATTAGCATAGTAACTCTTTACACGAGGGAGGCCAAACATCCAATGAACTATTTTACATCTATTGGAAATTAACCGCAAAACCTATTAGAGGAAACACCCAAGCAAATATCAACTGTGCCAACCAGAACAAGATATGTTTATATGAAGATTACTTAGAGAATCGTTATGGAAGATTCCACATAGAACCTAGTTAGTCAATCTGTCATTTGAACATGGTTTCAAGTGAATGATTAGCATGGTCAAAAGATGTCGTTCTTCCCATCGAGACCAATACTATATCATTACATGTAAATGTCATTTGTCTTGGTTATTATCCTCTGGGATCAATAGTTTTTCTTGTGCTAAGCTAGAATGTCCTCCGTGATTTATCTGTTTTTATCTTATCGTGCTGTGGGACTGGTGATACTGGACCATTTAGAGTAAGCGATATGCTCTAATAGTTACTAAAATTTTTCATTTTTCTTTTTCCATATTTTTTTTGGGTGATGCTTCATTTAATTTTGTTAGTCAATCATGAATGAAACACCGCAAAACAAAGGGACTAAATTATTAGTCAAAGCACTAGCGACAAAAAGAGTGGCACCAAAAAAGGTGCATAAATATCCTATACTTGTGTTTTGTTCCGGTTCCAGTTGTTATAGACTTATAGTCCAGTTCAATTCTTTAAGATACAATAAGAAATCAACACTAATACTAGATGATGTTCTAGGGCCATTATTTATATAAGTAGAACTTAGCAATCCATTAAAAATCAAACCGATAAAAAATCAATTAATTCTACTGATTATTGAATTAATCAAACTTTTTTAGTGGTCACAATCTATTTAAAATCAAACCGATAAAATTGATTAATTCTACTGATTATTGAATTAATCAAACATTTTAGTGGCCGACTAATGCATAGTATCAGTTGATTGCGATGAGACAAAGCGGGATTGAAATAGATGATTTTTAGATTTTAAAAAAAAAAGTCAATTTAGATATATCAATCAATTGAATTGATTTAATTTTAATCAAAGTTTGAATTTAAAAAATTAAATCTAAACCAAATAAATTAAAATAATCAAGATTTAAAAATAAATAAATTTCCAAATTAATCGAATCTAATTTTCAAATTCAATCAATTCAGTTATTTCGATTTAACTGAGATTTTGCTCACTCTTGATTCCTTGAATATGAGTCTTCAAAGACTGTGAGGTTGATCTACAAAAATGCTAGAAAACTTGATATTCTCAGGTGATGATGCATCAATATTAATGTAAAGCTTATTATATATTAATTCCGTTGAATTTTAATTGATACATTTATATTTGGAGGTAAACAGTAAACTAGCTGGTGAAAAACTATTATAAGATTGAATGTCCACATTCTTTAGTGTGTGTCAAATCATGACACTCTAAGTGACGATATAGAAATGATAGTTTAAGTTCGCCCACACTAACAAAACCTTACTTCTTGGGAGAGGAAACAAAAATAGTCTGTTCAATGTCTTCTTGTTCTTATTTCTTCTTATTTTTAATTGTTCAATTTGGTGTCTGCGGAGGATGAAGAAATTCATGGGATATTTCCAGTGTTATATAAGTGCATGATGGCTGCATGCAACCGTGCGCTAATGGTGTTATTTGCAAATTCTGTAACAAAAACAATCTTGTATAATAAATTGTATGTTACTGAAATTCTGCCTCTCGACTCTTCAATGTTTGCTTTTCTTAACTACTTTATCATGGAACTTGGTAAGCATGCAGTTTTTTCTAGGCCATAAACGAACCAAGCAGATAGGATTGTAAATAAGTCGAGCCAAACCAAGCTTTATAGTATTCAAGTTTATTTGATAAGGTAATCGAGCCGAGCTAAACTTTATAGTATTTAAGTTTGTTTGATAAGCTAATTAAATCGAGCCAAGTTAAATTTTATAGTATTCAAACTTGTTTGTTAAAGTTATCAAACTGTGTCGAACCTAAAATTAACCAAGTCATTAAAATGATTGTTCAAGTATGACTTAGTTTCTTTTTTAATGAGATTGGCTTGAACTTGATTCATTTAGATGTCAGCTTTCAATTCAAGAGTGTTTGAAACTTTTTACATTTAAAATTTGTTTGATTAGTTATTGAGCTTGATAATACAAATTTATTTTTCATTTTGAAAGTTTCTTAGCAAGTTGATAAGAGTTTTATTGATGATCACGAATATTGTTTATGAACATTGTTCACTATTCATGAACATGTTCACGAATCGAATTAAATGCATATGTGTTCAAGCTTATTCGTTTAGTTAAACGAATTGTTCAAGCTTGTTCATTTAATTATATTAAACGAACATAAACAAACTCTTATCGAGTTGAATATCAAGCTTATTCAAAATGTTCGGTTCATTTACAACCCTACAAGCAAAGTTAAACTTTATAGTGTTCAAGTTTGTTTAATAAGATAATCAAGTAAACCAAATCTAAAATGAATCATAATTGTTCAAACTTGATTTGATTTATTTTTTATGAGATGGATTGAAATTTGACTGGAACTTGATTCGTTTAGATATATCGAGCTCTCAATTAAAATTTGATTGTTTAAAACTTTTACTTGTTGATTATTGAACTTGTTAATAAAGATTTATTTAATTCATTTTAAGAGTGTTAATTATTTATTTATTAAACATGTTAACAAAAATTTTATTAATAAACATTATTCACAAACGTTATTTACGAATATTACTTACGAACGTTATTCACGAACATTAACGAGATAAACATATATATATTCAAGTTTGTTCATTTAGTTTAATAAGTTGTTTAAACTTATTTAATTAATTGAGTATTCAACTAACATAAATAAATTTTTATCAAATCAAATACCAAAACATTCAATTCACTTACAGTCCTCGTTTTCTCTGTCCTACACATTTACTAGTATTTATTGAGAATTTACCAATAATTGAAATGATAAAGAAAACAGGATTGACAAAAGTGCATCCTTAAATAATTTGCTCGTCTGTGTAAGTAATTCAAATCCATACTTAAAAACAACTCCCAACAGAAATACAGCTTACCATAAGTAGTTCCATGTTTGATCCTCTACACACAGATGGTGCAACTGTAACCCGAATCGTTGTCTGAGTTTCACCTCCTCATCCAACGGTGAATCAACCTCTTCCACTCGTCTACAGTTTCTTGATGATCTGAACCACATCTTCGTCCTCAAGTTCATGTTCCTGTATCATTAAGTGAGCTTCACAACCGAGTATTATCATCACGAGTTTAAAGTAAAGTAAATAAAATAGATCATTACCTTGCCGACTCTTTGTGGTTTATGCTTCGCACTCGAACCCCAAACCAATGCACTACATATTTCGATCAGTACAAGTAAATGAATGCGAGAAGAAATACAGCGGCACAACTTAAAGCAAGATGACTTACTATTTAAATTGCTTCAGCATGTCTTTATGAATCCTATTACAAAAATCTTCTATGGTTCGCCTCTTGGAAGAAAGGATCACAGGGTCCTCATAATCCGGATTCAAGCCCTTTGGTTTCGTGTAGATCCGGACGAGATCCAGATACTCCCATATCTTTTCCAGAAGACCATCTAGGTTCCACTCTAGGTGGGCACTGTTTTGCAATTACACTATACAATCAGTCACTTGAGGAGTATCTTTCTATAAGGATCCTCTTAAAACACGACCAACCATGTTGTGGGTTTAATATAGGGAACAAAAGGATGAAAGATAAGTTGATACCTGACTGGACAGTAGTGTGGAAGCTTGTCTAGGATTTCTAATTCTTCGATCGTTATCTGGTCTATCTTGTTTACAGCATAGATGCATGGAATGTAAACTCTGCTGCCTTCAATTACATCAATTAGATCATCTGCTGTAGCATCATATCTCAGGGAAATGTCAGCATTATGTATCTTGTACTCGCTACATATTGCCTTAACTGTTTCAAGGTCCAACTGTGTATTTGTAACTGTGGAGGTGAAGTTGATGCCACCTTTGTCTTTCTTTCGGAATGTTAGATTAGGGGGTTCCTTATTTAACCTGTCATTTGATGAAAGAATTAGGGCTATGCCTTTGCAATCAGTTAATTGTGATGAGAGAATCAGTTTACTCAAAATATTGATATAAATGTAACAATATTTGCTACTTTGTAACACTACTAATAGCTTTCAAAACATGTAAATCATGAACTCTTATGCATCAATAACAACTCAAATCAAATCCTTGAATGAAAATGTCCACACCAAACTGCGCTGCATTGTGCATCAATAGTGAGAATAAACCACATAATTATGCATCAATAGTGAGAATAAACCGCATAAAGGTGAAAAACAAAAAAAACATAATCTTATGTAAAATAGGAACTAAAGCTCAAACTTTTGGTGAGGGAAATGCTACACCAACAGAAGAAACAGTGACCATTGATCTAGATCCAAAAAGGTTCATAATTTTGACAAGCTCATCAGATTATATGATACTATAAGCATGCTTTGAATTTTCTACAGTGATGTGAAAAAAGAGAGGCTATATTGGAAGGAATTCCTTGATATCTACTTGCTTTTGAAAAGAACTTCCAAGATTAGTCTTTGAGGATTCAGGCGTACATGATCACTAGAAACACACTAACTAACAAGGCCACTGACAAAGAGAAAAGACACAAAGTTGATAAAGAAACCAGAATCTTATGCAAAATAGGAACAAAGCTCAAAACTCTAGGGAAGAATGCTATACCAACAGGAAAAACGGTGGCTATTAACGTATATCCAAAAAAGGTTCTCAATTTTGTCAAAAGCATCAGTCCGAATGTTTGAGCTTTAACCGGCAATATACAAAAGACAGGCAATATTGGAAGAAATTCCTTGATATCTGCTTGTTTCAGAAAAGAATTTTCGCCATCCTTCAGGTTTTTTTTATTATTAAGTCTCAGGGCATCATTCTGACATAGATGCCCTGTTGCTTCCTAAGAACTGTTGCAACATGGCCATTTGTTGTTCAAGAATGATCTTTTGACGTAATATTTGAACAATGCTTGGGGACCCAATGGAGTACCAATGGCAACTAATGAGACAATCAGAAGAATATAAAGCACTAGCAAAGCTACATATCTTACAAGCAATTGATATCACCTCTAACTTTCTACATTTAACACAGCAATACTAGTATAAGAATAAATAAACACATCTCCTACTTTACCTTATGCCAAATCCCTCAAGCTCCTTCTCAATAAGCCGCTTATGAGTTATTGGTTTGATAGCATCAAGAACAATCAAGATGCAATTGCATGTCCTAGCTGTACTGATAACCTGACAAGTATTTGTTTCAGAATTAATGGATTTGGTATAGCACATGGAGGATGGAGTCAAGGAGATAACAATCTTTAGGATGACATAACCATGCAAAAGCGTGAATTCTTCTTTTGATTCTATTTTCTTCAGAATGTCAAATTCTTTCAACAAAAGGCACCATTGTTAATTGTGCAAACCTACTTCATACCTGCCTTCCTCTACCCTTTCCATCCTTTGCACCCTCAATGATCCCTGGTAGATCCAGTAACTAGAGAAAGTCAAAATGTTAGAATGTGACTGTCTTACAAGAACAAAAAGTAGTCAGCTTCATTGACTGGAAAAACCACAGGAAGATGAAATGCAATGCAAAATTTGCTTTGCCAATATGCGACATAGAATGAACAGGAACATGACCTCACATAGAGGAAATCTCACACAGTGAATTTAAAAGTAGAAATCTTATTATGAAAGCTGATATTGTTGCTGTTCATGTGGTTTTGAGGGGATTACTTTTTTCTTATATACAGCTAAAAATATCTATAATTTGCTTCTCGTATATAAGAATTTCATCCACCATATGAGCTGAGAAGCTTCTATCTATACAGCCTTAAGAATTTTGAGTTGCTGAAATCCCTCCTTTGTCTTCGCTGATGGCATATACATGGCTTGGGTTTTGTCAGGTCTTCAAAACTACCCATTGGGGCAGGTCACTCAGTTCTGTAAAGTAAAGCTGTTTCATGGATTTTTTTTCCCCATAAATATCCTTTTTTCCAATCTTTAATACCAACATGTCCTGATTGTTTTGTGGAATCTAGTAAAGCTGAGAGTGGAAGAATTTAGTTGGCAACAGTGCATGAGGACACTGAGGAATTGACTGATGCACAAGGTCAATATCTCTTCTCAGTAGAGACCATTTTCATTTCAATTTTATTTTTTCTTAAGCAGACTTTTTTGAACCTGTAGTGTACACACTCTTTCAAACTTAAATAGCAAGATTCTGAGGTTCATCCTCAGAAACTGAGATGCAGGCCCTTCAAAACCTCCATCACTTTCTCAACAATGACCTTGATATCAAAGTCAAATTATTTTACCAGACATTTGCCCCAGAGAACAAGACTATTAAAGCAATAAATTTCTGGGGCAAACGTTTGCTTTGTGAATGCAAACAGGAGGAAAGAACAACCATTATCCTTTGCAAATGTCTGCTTTCTGAGGCAAAATGTTAATGTGACTCTGGTACCAAGGTGGTTAGTTAGAAAGTGATAGAGGTTTAAAAGGGCATGTCAATCTCAGTTTCTGAGGATAAACTTCAAATTCTTGCTACCGAGAAGAGATATCAACCTTCTCCATCAGTCAAATGCAACCAGAATATTTCAGTTTCAGCATTAGCAGAACTGACAACTGAGTGAACTTTAATAATGGGTAGATCTGAAGATCGAGTGGCCTGAGTTATGTATGGCATCTGCGACAATCAAGGAGGGATTTAGAAACTCAAAATTCTTAAGGTTGTATTGGAGCATTATATAGATATTCTTCAGATACAACAAGAAGCTTGCAAACTCGTATGAAAGACGACATTCCTATATATGAGACGCAAATCATAGATCTTTCAATTGATGAGATTCAAAACCACCCGCACAACAGCATCAACTTCTGATCAATAAGATTTATCTTTTCTTCTGTGTTTGAGATTTTCTCCATTTGAGGTCATGTTTCTGTTCGTGCTATGTCAATATGTTTTATGGCATGTATATTGAACTAAATTCTCCAAGTAAATAAAAGCAGAAATTTGACTTGCATGATTATCTTAATAAGAGAAAAATAAAAAGTAAATTCCAGGTCTATTATTTATGACTTTGGGACAAGAGATATTTCATATCCCAGAAGAGTCATGATTCTAAAATTGCACAATATATGGCTGTTTGGAAAACAGAAGATAACTAGGAACTATTACCTAGAGACTGTTATGAACTTATGATAAAACAGCTGAAGTGCAGTGTCTATTGGTTAAATCTGGGACATCAGAAGCAGTAAGGTGCGAGACTTCTTTATGGAGAAGAATAGCAGGATGGTCTAGGAGGGTTAGCAGCAGGGTGTTTCAATTGCTGCAATTAGATGAACAACTTTAGAGTATTTCAACTAAGCAATGCTCAGGCCTCAAGCCAGTTGGCAGGAATGGATTTTGTTAATGAAGCAATTATAGCAATTTTATGATTTCGAACTTTTTTTGTAAAACCTCATGAACCATTCCAATCCTAACCAAGTTAAAGTTAGGCTGTGCATTTGGTGGACTAGGGCTATTACTGGTGTCAATAAAGGGACCATAATCCTGTGTTTTATCCATTTTTGGTCTTCTGACTATAGAATTTATTTGTCACCTTTGAACATCACACCACCGAACCAATTTTATCTAATTTTATCAAATATTTATCTGATAGCTCTTGGATATTAGTATTTTTAACTAAAATGCGAAAAAATGACTTTCAAAATAAATCATAATTACCAAAATATTGCAAACAATCTGGAATTTATGCAATACTTCAAACATGGCTAACAAGTTCTGTCAATGCCAACGGAAGCAATTTGAAATTCCTTACATAAACTTGATGTGCATAATTAAAAAAAAAAAAATCACAAGGATAATTCAGGTAGCAAAGATCATCCAGCGAAATTACCTGGATGTATTTTGTGTCCGTGTCACTACGTATACATTGGTTGCTGCCAGGAGAGTGAAAAAATATATATATATATTCTTAGATGAATCTTCCTTTAGTACATGAGAAGCTTGTGATAAGTAGGTATTCATATGTTCTACTTTAAAGTTTATATGCAAGAACCTAAAATCCATCTTCCAAATTCACAACAATCATATATTTTCCATTCATTGAGGGGGGAACTGTCAGAGACGGATTCATTTAATAAAGCTTTAATGCATAGAGATGGTATCAACAAAAAGGCAAGTAAATTTGGTGCTACTTCCTCTTTGTTATCTTGTTCAACAAGAACCTATGAATCTCTGGCTTTCAGAATGCACCCAACCTTCAGAGTAGCCAACACACAAGAGTTGCCGAGGACAGCAATAAATGGCCAAGCAAAATTAGTGACATGATGGGGTAATAGATGAACTAAATTATATCATAACCCCAATATAATGAGAGATAACTGCATCTCATCATGTTTGAACAGTAATAAGAACTTAATGAGTTACCTGAATTTTAGCACCTCTATACATGATGACACCAGGAATACAGGTCAAAGTTGTAAACTCATATGAAGCAACCTGTAACATCGACGAAGTTTGGAGTTGTAAAAAGACACATTTCGCTGGACTTGACAAATAAAAAACCAAGCTGTTGTTTTCAAGAGAGAAAAACTTAAACAAAACAAATTTAGCACATAAAAAACATTATCCTTCAGAATACATAATACAGCATCAGCTCAAATAACAAGAGGCAATTTTGATCAAACTACTTGGGATTGGCAACATGGATGTATCCAACATCCTATCGTTGACTGAATCAACCAAATAGGATGGATTAAAATATGGGATCACGTATCTCTAAATTAGAACAGATTCAGCAAGCCAGTTTGGCTGACCAACACAGACCGCATTGACTCAAATGGCCAAAAAAAAGAGGAATCTTAAAGTAGCATTTGAAAATCTCAATCATAAATTCTTGAAAAAAAAAATAATGCTTCAAAGCATCCATTTAAAAACCCTATTTTTTTTTTCTAAAGTGGCCATCAGCAACCTACTAAGATTAAAGATTGTAGAGAAGTTAAGATGAAAACATATAGAAACAAGAAATATTCAGGTATTGACTGTGGCAGTGCCAATTGCAGAGCCATCATTTTGACTAACAAATCAAATAATTGCAACATGAACAAAGATTAAGGGCATAGAATTGTATTAATCTTTGAGATGAACTGAAAGAAGGAAATTGATACAAACAACAATGAAACAAAAGAAACAGGTGTGAACACATACAAAGAATAAAGGTGGTATACCTCTGAGAAAGTGCCGGTTAATTTATTTAACAGTGTTGATTTTCCAACAGAGGGAAATCCCACTAGACCAACCCGTGCATCTCCACTTTTAGTAACATCAAAACCTTCACCAGCACCAGCACCACCTTTGGAAGGAGGAGCCAAGAGCTCCCGTCGTAGCTTTGCAAGTTTTGCCTTTACATAAATAACAATCAACAAATGCACACAGGAAAATAAAAGACAAAAGGAAACAGTCACATGCTCTGAAAGAAAATGAGTCATATTGCAAATAAAATGAAGCCGTAGAAATACAAAAAATATTGTACGAATGGTACTGCAGATAATAAAAAGTTCTCATTTTCCTTTCTCTTGCACGAGCACAAGATTGGTAATCACTGATAATCACCTACTCAGCTGGGATGACTGGATGATGATGCACCTAGGTGATTCCAATTTCCTAGAGGAAACATTTTAAAATGCTGGATGAGGAGCAGTGCAACTTAATGGATTCTTTGCAGGCCAACGACGCATTTATTCTTGTTTCCTTTATCCTTCTTCAGATAATACAAGACATGGAGTAAGGCAACAATTCTTCCCACTGAATGAACATGAATGGCTGTTTTTCTTATGCAAGGATATATGCACAAATAACCAAGAAAAAAACTATCAAGGCTGTAGATCGTAAGCATTCAGTATGTCAACCTGCTTACCATAAGGAAAAATATATATCTTTATTAAGAACATCAAGTTCAACAACACCTATCATGCACAAATAACCAAGAAAAATCCTTGACGAGGACTTACAGTTCCTTTCTATGAAAGAGAAAACTTTTGTATGTATACATATAGAATCCTATTTCCCGATAATTAGAACTAACAGCTAGAAGTTGCGCATAAGCAACTTCAAGCAGATGAAAAAATAAGGAGAATAACCTTCAGCAGGCCGAGATGGTGTGCTGTTGCCTTATTCTTCTGCGTCCGTGCCATCTACAACACAAAATAGAATTGACACCATTAGCAGCTGAACTGTAGTCCAAAGAATAAAATGACAAAAGATTAAAAAAAAGTAAAATTGATCACTAAAATCTATCCATATTAGAAGCCAGAACTTCAATGCACTACTCATCTTCTAAATAACCATCACTAAATCCACACACGCAATCAATTCTAAATTTTTTCAAGGAAAAATGAACGCCATCAAGCAAAAATAACAAATGCCCAAGTAAATGCAAGCAGGCCCAAATCAGAGACGATCACGACCACTCGGAACTCCGCGAGCAACTCAACTCGACTCGACTCACCCATGGAAAGCTAAGGCTTATCGGGCACGCAAACGAAGGTCGAGAAATATCCCAGGATTGATTCGCAGAGGGGATCGAACAAGATGGAGAGAGGATTATTGAAGACTATGAGATTAGGTTACCTCATCTTCGATGTCCTTGATCTTTTGCATGACGGTAGCCATTGCTGCTCACCGATCTGGCGAACGAGCTCGCCTTCACCCTTCTGACGGCGAACAGTCCAGAGGTTTCGGACGCTGCGGCGGAACCGCAAGGAAAGGAGGAGAGGGATGGACTTCTAAAATAAATTTGATTTATTTTAAATAAATCCAATTTACTATATAATTTTAAAAGTTACTATATAAATTTTAAATAAATCCAACTTTAAATAAATTGGATTTATTATATAAATTGGACTTCTAAAATAAATTTAGTTGGAAGAATTTTTAACTTTTTTAAAAAAATAAAAATTGTTAAAAAAATTAAAATGGAGGATAATAAGAGATGGTCAAAGATAAAAAATAATAATTTTAAAGCATTTATTTTTAAAAAACATTAAAAGCCCGCGGTGCATGTTAGTTTTATGTGGTCATGTCTTGACCATTTGTACTTATGGCTAGTAGCCAACCGTGATTTACCTCCTCCGTGTTGGCCCTGCGACGGGTTGGCGGAGGCGATGGGGGCGAGCGTATTCACATTTTTGCCACATGTTAGTTTTAGGTGGAGTTTGATTCTTTTTTAAGAATCAGAATGAGAATGAGAATGAAAATGATAGTATTATGCAATAAGAATTAGTATAAGTATGGATATGTCTCTTAAAAATAATGTTTGGTTAGTTGAATATTTTTTATAAGAATGAATCAAAATTTTCTTTTTTACCCATAGAGAAAAATAAGAGAAAAAATTAGATACGAGAGAAAGTTGAATGTGAGAGAAAAAATACGAGAGTAAAAGATAGAGAACGTGTGATGTGAGAGAATGATAAGAGAGAAAGTGTGATGGAGGAAATTAAAGAGAGAAAAATATGATAAGAGAGAATGAAGAGAGAGAAAGAGTGATAAGAGAACATGAGGAGAGAATGTGTTATGAGAGAGATTGAAGAGAGAGAAAGTGTGATTTTCCTGATAGAATTGCGTGGATGAGCGGAGACGATGACGCAGCCGCTGATGATACCCACCAGGAAGATGATCCATGCCCTGTGAGATTAACATGAGCGTTAAAGGACCCACTAAAAGAATTCCGGCAGATGTCCCTCCGACGCTCAAGTCAGAAAAAGAAGGAAATTAAGGTTTGTGAATTTAGAAGAAGCAGAAAAAGAGACTCTCTTTTACTCATTGTCCATGGTACCTTATATACCTCCTTCCGTAGCGTCGTGGGTTTTTAGAGTTTGTCACCGTTCTGACATTCACGGACGTGCCTTGGGCATTATCCCATTAACTGCCTTTTCATTATTTCCATAATGATTAGGCAGTTATCCTAATTAGGCGGGATGGTTTCTCATAAATGTTGGACCTTTTCCTAATTAAGCAGGATGATTTTCCATAAATGCTAGGCGGTTCCCCTTAAATGTCATGATTGACATTAATATTTATTAATATCTGCCAAAATTCCCGAGGAGGTTAGTGTTGGATTTTGTTTTACCGGTTTTACTCTTGTTCATAGGGTTAGCGCAGCGGAAATGCAATTTATTATAAGAACAATGCTAACACAAGAGAACGTACTTGGTATCTACTTCTAAGGAGGTGACTAATCCAAGGATCCACACGTTTGAGAGCTTCACTAAGAATTTGCTTCTTATCAGTGAAGCAAACCTCTCACAATCAAGGATCTCTTTATCTTACAAGTAAAAGTGAATGTGGGAGGAAGAGAATGACTTTAGGCACAAATTAGCAGGGGAACATTAGCCCATTTCATGGGCAAAGCTCCCCTTTAAATAAAGGAGAGAGTGAGCTGAAAAAGCTCACTCACTCTGCAGCAGTCGCTTGGTCT
>JBAMIE010000114.1:3335403-3351678 GCA_037177295.1 Kaempferia parviflora
TTCAGATGGTGAACTCCCTCTCGAACTTTGGTGGATGGATGTTCGCTCTGGCCATTTGATCTTTTGCTTCAATTAACAATTAGTCCTTCTGAGGCGGTTGGGCTCTAATACCACTTGTAGGTCCCTTTGAGGCCGGCTGGAGGAATTGACTATCCTATAATTAAAAAAATATCTTAAGCTACTTAAGCTGGGATTCAAGTTAGTTTACCACAACTACTATATAAATAAACATAAAAAGGAAGAGATTTGATCTTTTATTTGGTTACAACCAAGGTGGTTGTTAATCCAAGGTGGTTGAAAAGCTCACTATTAATATCTCCTTCGTTGCAGGCGGAGAAGCATCTTACAATCTTTGAACGATCAGAAAAGACAAGGAAAGCACTATAGAAGTTGTGTACAAGTTGTGTTACGATTCCTAACTTCAGGGGCCTTTTTATAGGCTTGGAAAAACATATCCCGAAGGCTGAAGGTGTCTCCAAGTTTTCCCTAGGCGCCTTTAAGGTAATAAAGTTTTATCATATAAGATAAAACTTTACCTTCTAATCTAAACGGTCGCTGACCGGCTTGAAGGCGCCTTCTCCATACAGGAGGCACAAGGGCACCCTCTTTTGCCTCCAAGGTGCCTCCAAAGCTCTTGTAGGCGCCTTCTCCATTGCTAACAACTCTAATTTCTTCTCCGGTCGGCTCCGGTTGCTTCCGGTCGCTTGGGTGATCTCGGACATCCGGAATAGGGCTCACCCAAACACATTTTCTGTCCTTCTCCTCGAGCAGACTTCTTCCTCGGCTTCTCTTCCCTCAGACCACCGTGCGCGTCCTTCTCGTCCGCCGGTATACTCTTTCGTAGCTTCTCGTCCCTCAGAAACACCGAGCCCGTCGACTCACTTCCCGTGTTGTCCTTCTCGTCTGCCGCATCTTCCGCTCGACTTCTTGTGTTTCTAAGCTCTTGCACACTTAAACACAAGAATCAGAAAACACACAGGACATAATCCAATTTGGTTGATCAAACTTGGTGTACCAACAGACTAAACACCAGGCAGAAAGTCCTAGAGACAACTAGGCAGAGAAGCCCTAGTTGTTGCTAGGTAAGGAAGTTCTAGTAGGTATGTTGGACCGAGGGGCAGGAAGACTTAGTAAGTCAGTTGGACTGAAGGACAAGGATGTTCTAGTAGATCGGGTGGACAGAGGGGCAGAAGGACCAAATAGGTCGGTTGGACTGAGGGGTAGGAAGACCTGGTGGGTCGAGAATCGGACGTCAAATGGATAAACTCTCCACTTGAGGTGGGCCTATGGTCTTTTGTTTAAGGGGGAGATTGTTAGGGTTGCAAGGTTACAAACAAAGTTCTACATTAGAAATACATGGAAAGATTACGGGTTTAAAAGAGAAAGATCTCTCCATTGGTATGAGGTCCTTTGGGTAGAATCCAAAAATAAAATCATGAGAGTTTAGATTCAAAGTTGACAATATCATAACATTATGAAAATATTTAAATTCTTTTGGCTATAAGATACATCGATTGATTGATATGCTTGTGCAAATAGATTGATTAAACATCTATCTTGCATGTATAATAGTCTAACTCAGTAGAGCAATTGAGTTATGGTAAAAAGCAATCGGATGTTAGGCGAATATCATCCCTAATTTAAAGGCTATAACGGAAGAGTTTCAAGGAGGATTTTGTAGTCAATTCTTTGGGATTTTGAATTGAAGTAGAGTGTTGATGCATTTCTAGAGCTTCAAGAGGTCAATTCAAAGTATTCAACGGCAAGCAAAATAATATTTTTATTTGTAAAGCTGTTTATTTTCATTACATTTATATGTTTTTTGTGTTGATTGCGTGTGTAATAATAGGTGTTGTAAGACATTTCTCCTCATCCGGAAGGTATTAGTAAGAAGAGAGTATATTGGAATTAATATTGCTATGACTAAGCCGTGAAGTGGAAATTAGGATTGCAAACTACATAAATTAGTTTACTTTTGTGTTTGTTTTTTTTCTATGTCCGCTGCATAACCTCTTGCAACAAGCACACCGAACAACGAATTGTTCAGAATTGTGAATCACCTCAACAGCCCTAACACCTTTAATTTTTTTTTTTTTTTTACAAGTAATGACTTAATAATTGACATTAACTGCAGTCGTCGCGATTTCCAGTGCGGCAGTGCAGTGCTCTTTGTTGTGCGCAAATTAGGTCATTCTGTGCAAGTTGAGCCATGTTCTGTAGGTCATACTACGCCTCCACCTCAATGGCCATCTTGTTATCAGACGTTCGCATCATCATTTCTATCCACTTCAATAAAAAGAAATCCGTCTTAAAGTATACACGAAGGCAATTTGCTACTCTGTATATTAAGAGAAGAGTGAAAATTTTATAGGATTTATTATGCGATGGTAAGAGGTGGAATGAGTTTCCTAAATAATGAAAGTTTAAATCTCACTTAGAGTATATTATACAGGGGAGTTTAAAAATTTCGTAGCATTAGGTTGGATCCATTTATACTTTCTGATTTATCATGCAGATTATGTGAAATTTTTGTAAAGGTGAACCAATCAACTCTTATAAGATTAATTAGATTTTAAAAATTGAATATCTAGATTAAAAAGTATGAAAAAGTTATAATAAAGGAATGGAAAAAAAGTTCCCAGTAGTATAGTATAAATAAAAATTTTTATACAACAAATTGACCATAATATATAACTATTATCACCTAGTTTTGAAGTAGTTATCCAATTAGTATAAATAACTTAATTAATCTTACATTACCCAATCAAGTTTCATGGGTTTAAATTATGATGTAAGAATTTCCATACTCAAAACCTGTATATCTAATTTTTTCTTCTTCCTTTTGGCCAAAAGCAAACCTTTAAATGTCCTGTCGTCTTTCCTAACCGGGCATTCATGACTTGACTGCCACCGAATCCTATCTCGGATGAAAGTAAGACGGATTGATTCTCCAAGTAATTCAAAAGTCAAGAAAAAAATCATGTGATTTTTTTAATTAATTTATTTATCTATTTCTTTTATATATATTATCATTATTATTTTAATATCTTTTAATTTACAGTCAGTCAGTTCCTGGAGTTGTGGTCACGTAGATTTATCGGATGTCTGCCCTTCGTCCTCCCGTATCTTTGACAAGATCTTTCTTGCTACCTTCAATTTAATTCAATTATATATATTTTTTTTTAAAAAAAAAAATAAATTAATTTTCTACCATTTTACTGTAATTATAAATACGACCCTCCTCGGGCTTCTCTTCCCAGCTGTGTGCTCCGATCGAACCAGCTTGGGCCTCATCATGCTGCCACCTTTCCTACTCGTTATTTCCTTAGTCGCCGGCCTTCGGCCGGATGCCCTCGCTTCGGCCCTTCTTGCTGTGGACGTCGAGACTGCACTTCAATTCTCCTCCGACTTCGGCCGCCTCGCACCCCCCGCCCCTCCCGCCGCCGTCCTGCACCCTTCCTCCCCCGATGACATCGCGGACTTGCTCCGCCTCGCTTCCTCCTGCTCGCGCCCTTTCCCCGTGGCCGCGCACGGCCACGGGCACTCTATCCACGGCCAGGCCCTCGTCCCCGGCGGAGTGGTCGTTGACATGGCCGCCCTCGGCCGCGGCGGCCACAGCCGGATCAACGTGTCTGCCTCACCGGCGTACGTCGACGCCGGCGGCGAGCAATTGTGGATCGACGTCCTGCGTGCGACGCTCGAGCACGGCCTCACGCCGCGCTCGTGGACCGACTATCTCCACCTCACCGTCGGCGGAACGCTCTCGAACGCCGGCATCAGCGGCCAAGCCTTCCGCCACGGCCCTCAAATTTCCAACGTCTACGAATTAGATATCATCACCGGTAAACATCAAGGAAAACCGTTCCATAAATAATCAAGAACATCCACTCAATTAAAACCAGAAACATTTGGCCAAATAAAACACAGGAAGAGGCGAGATGGTGACGTGCTCGCGCGACGCGAACTCGGATCTCTTCTACGGCGTTCTCGGCGGGCTCGGCCAGTTCGGGATCATAACTCGCGCTCGGATCGCGGTCGAGCCGGCTCCGACTCGGGTCCGGTGGGTGCGCCTCATCTACACCGACTTCACGGCATTCACCGACGACCAGGAAATCCTGATCTCAATCACCGACGGGACGGGGTTCGACTACGTCGAGGGATCTCTTCTGATGGACCAGACGACCCTGATCAACAACTGGCGCTCTTCCTTCTTCTCCGGCGACGACTCGGAGAAGATAAAGAAAATGGCCTCCCAGTTCGGCGGCACCATCTACTGCCTGGAAGCAGCTGTTTACTACAACGAACCGGTGACGGACGCTGTCGATGAGGTACGTACGTAGATACAGTAATTCATTTCAATAAATTAATCAAACTCTCGTCCGAGATAGATTCACATTAATTTCAACGACCATTAATGGGGTAGCAAACTAAACTATCATGCGCAATAATAATAATAATAATAATAATAATAAAAAAATAATTTCCACGACTGTCACACTTCAAGTTTGTTTGACCTTGGCACAGTAGCGTTAGTTCAACGGTCCATGACGGAGAAAACAAAGGTGAAAGTGATCTGACGCAAGCAAGCACGTACGCACGCACGCGTTAATTAATTTGTGTACGCATGCAGAAACTCGCTTCGTTGCTGAGAAAGCTGCGCTTCGTCTCCGGCTTCGCCTTCGCCGTCGACGCCACCTACCTGGCCTTCCTCGACCGGGTCCGTGAGGGCGAGCTCCGGCTGCGTGCGGTGGGGCTGTGGGACGTGCCCCATCCCTGGCTCAACCTCTTTGTGCCCAAGTCCTCTATGCACGTGTTCGAATCCGGAGTATTTAAGGGGATCCTGAAGACCAATAATTCGCCGGGACCAGTCTTGATCTACCCCATGAACAGGAACAAGTAAATCCTCGATGCTAGCACTAATAAATACCGTGCATGCATCGATCGATCCACGTACGTACGTAAAATTCTAATGCATGCATGTGTGCACGTTGGCATGTCTCTGCAGGTGGGACGAGAGGATGTCAGCTGTGACCCCAAACGAAGAGATCTTTTACTCGATAGGGCTGCTGAGGTCCGCCACGTCAGGGGAGTGGCAGGAGTTGGAGAGGCAAAACGAGGAGATCTTGGGATTCTGCCATGAACGAGGGATAGAGCTCAAGCAATACTTGCCGCATTACACTGCGCAGAGTGACTGGGCCAGCCACTTCGGCCACAAATGGGACAAGTTTGTCCAGCTGAAGAAGAGATACGATCCAAAAGCTATCTTATCACCTGGCCAAAAGATTTTCACACCGGATCATGCTGACCTGATCATTGATCATCTCACTGTGAATTAATTAATTAATTAATTACTCTTAATTTTGATAATAATTAATTAGGTCATATATATGGACCATCGTCATGTATGGCAATGAGGTTGCTGCAGTACTGTTAATTATATCTAGTTTGAGAAGTTACTGTGGATCTGATGTCGTTTAATTGGTGTGGGTGTTGGGCTACAGAAACAGAACAGTGGTTCTACTGTTGGCGTCACGTAGATTGAGTCGAGAATTCAAGAAGATCATCATGTGTGATGACAATAGAGACCAAAGATTTGTCAATGCCGAACTGGCCATACGTCAATTCTCAGTCGATTTTCTCAGAATCTTCAGTTTCCTGTTTTTTAGGGGGGCATTAGATTTGATTTTATTTTATTTAATTATATTATTAAAGTAGTAAAAAGTTGCTTTCGAACAGCTGTTGGACTAGTGTTGGGTTGGCTGCCATGAAAATATATATATTTAGACAAAATTACTCATTCGTACTATATATCTAAACAATGGGATAGTTTATTTTTAAAAATAGGAATTAATTAAAAAGTAAAAAATTATTCTTTGTCACGTGAATTGAAATGCTTGATGATCATATATATCGTGTTACTCTTTCTCCAACTTGATTAGGTCAGTCGAACCAAAATTTCAAGTCAAAAAATTCGTTTAATTTATTTATTAAAAAAAAAAGGCACATGCATATCGCTATCGCGCATCAAAACACACCTCGTCTTTCTCTTTCTAAACTAAATTTTGTATTCCAAAAAGAAGTTAAAAGAAAAGGTTGAAATTAAACCAATTAAGTATTGACAAAGCTTCATATATATATGGATGATCTATCATAATCACATCTACCTCAATAATTAATATATATGGTCCAAATATATTGCTCTAATTTTGACATAAAAGCATGGGCTCATCCAAGATTTGGTCAGCCACGACGAGATCTAACAAAACACAATCACGACCTTTAATCGATTAATTACCTAACAATTTATCATGACTTATTGTAAAAGATTTGGACACGCATCTTGGACAATTATGTGACCATGATATATAGACATCTTCCATGGACAACAAATGCATGGCCATTCAAAATGCACCGTGTGATCACATTTCTCGTCAAAAATCTCTGAGAAAAGATACGGTTTATCTTGAATCGACCATTCAGTTTACCTTTCGTTTTCCAAGTATATCTCATGGAATTCATGCATACCATGTGTGGATTCTGTTACGAGGAGGATCTTGTTACATGATCTGTTGATGCATATGTGTGTATATATATATTACTGTGACGTAAGAGAAGACACTCCAATAGTTTATAGATTTGGTGTGAGATTCTCCATGTTCGTTCAAACACATTATAGCGTTTTGCTAAAAGGTGCACCTAATTTTTCTAAATTTTAAAAAAGGTGCATTACACTTTATTTATTTATTTTGACAAAGAAGGCATTTAATTCTCAAAATGTCCATCCTAACCAAAGAAAATAAAAATAAAATTTTAATTATTTCATCAAGGAATTTTGATCATTCTAAAAAAATTATATCATTGAATTCAGACCATCTCTTAAATTTAGTTTGATATATAATTTTGAAATGTTAAAAATACAAAAAGGTTAAATAATCAAAGTTTTTATGTTTTCTAAAAAATATATATGATGAAATAATTAATTTTTTATTTTTTATCTGATTCAATTCAATTAAAAAATCAAATCTTTGAAATAGGAGAAAAGAATATTTTGAAAATTAAATACGTCCTTTGAGAAAAATCAAAATATTCTATGCCTTTTAAGAAATTTAGAAAATTAAGTACACCTTTTATAAAACGGTTGAACATGATGTATCAAAAAGATCATGCATATATTCGAAATGAAACTGATGTGATCCTTCAAAAAGTTGATGTGCACACATACACAAATACATTGAGATGGGGAACTTGAAATTGAATAAAGAGAGAGAATTCATGATATTTGATGATTTGAGTGAATCTCTAGGAAGATTATGTTATATTACATTGGATATGCAGGTGCCATAGACAAACAAGAAGGTTGTAATGTCTACTGTCAGATTAGACGGACAATTATTGGACCAAGGACATAATTAACTTGTATATATGTTTTCTACCGTTGCATCAGCAATGACACGAAGTTGAAAGAAAATTGAAGGCGCGGTTCCTTAATTATTGTAGGACGGATGGATGGCATATAATTATTAGGGAAAGCATATATGCATGTGATGGTAGGTTCCACGGGCTGACGTATGGTTGGTATTTGTATGTGAGAGGGTTGTAATAGGTTATAAGGTCAATTTTTAATATGTGTGAAATGCATCATAGGTTACTTGACCTCCTCATAAGGATCACTGTGCTGGATTAAGCTCTCCTAGATTTACCTTCCTTCCAAATAATATGTGACTTCTAAAGGGATGGGCGTGAGAGTTATCATGTTTTGCTATAATATATGCATGCGAAGGTATCTTGTTCCAACTAGCTATCTATGCGAAGGTGTCTTACAAAATAGTGGTAAGTTTGTTGAAAAATGTGAATGGAAAATGATGGAATGAATGAAGGAGAATTCATTATACAGCTCCACATTGAAAGTTTCAAGCTTTGATGGTTGGTTATATTGTTTTACAAAAATGCATATTGTGAACGTACAAATACATAAGAAAAGACTCTCAAAAATGTGGATGTGCAGGGGGTTCAAATTTAGGGTCCAAATGTGTCCTAAACTAAGTTGGCTTAGAATACTCCATCCACCTTTCCCCTCTCTCTCTTCTTCTCCGTCGTGCATCTCTTGCTCGGCAGAATACTAGTGATAGCATTCGGGTACTTATTCGGTTCGCCGCGACTACTAGTACTCGGTGGCGACTCACGGTTCGTTATTGTATCCTGAGAAATAGACAATCTAAAGTCAACCTCATAGCACCATCGGACGGAAGGAGATTGGTGGGGAAAATGCTAAGGAATCGCGATAGGGTCAGGGAGCTTTCTTTAGAGCCGGAGTAGACCAGCTCAGCTTCGGCGTGGAATAGTTCGATAGTTTAAAAAATATCGACTTCACATCAATTAATGGTGTAAAATTATAATTATTTTATTTTAAAAATCTAAAAAAAATAAATAAATAATTGTACTTATTTAAGTTATCTGTATCGCACAAGGAGGAATCAAAATTCACATAATTTACTTATCTTTTTACCATTTGAAAATGACATTATTATTTATTTTCATTTCTCATTTTCGTACTATTAGTTCCTTGGGTATCATAGTCTTTTACCTAGTTGTCTAAAAATTTCATTTCTTATATATATTTTTTTTTTACAATTTTCATCCAATCAAGGCCGACTTTAAGCGTACGTCATATGCCAAGGAGCAAAGATCCTCTGGACTACAATCCCTGGTCCATTCCTGGACCAGTGCACATCAGTCGTTGGATCTGATCAAGATGGATCAGTATTTCAATTTTACCTTCGATCCAACGGTTGATGTGCACTGGACCAGGAATGGACCAGAGCTTATAGTCCAGAGGATCTCAGGGCTCAATTTTTATTAAGCCCATTATTTTAAATATATTTAATATATTTATATATATATATTTTTTAAGAGAATGAAAATAATAGGGTTTACGTGATAAGTGATAAAATATTTGTATGATCTCACTCTTTTAGAAAAGTTTTAGATTTCACAAAGCATTCTATTATTTACAATTATTCTGGTTTAGGTGGTGAAAAATATGATTTATTTTTTCTGTTATTCTGTGCCTAAATATGCTCATTTAGTTCTTGATAAATGATAATGATTGGTTTGGTTTCACTACAATCTTCATTTCTAAGGATTATATTGAGTTTTGCCATTTTTTTTTACATATGTTTTTTTAGTTATTTGTTTTTGTGCTTCGCGGATGATGATCAATTGAGGATAGGAGTATGATTTTCGTTTCATTATTTTTATTTCCTTAATTTATTCCTTTTGTAAGGGTTATTCTCTCCATCTTTCATTTGAGCAATTAGACATGCTTATATATTTATTCATTTTTAAACAATTTTGAAAACACTTATTTTCGATTAAGTGAATTGTATAGATACTATCTACTTGAGGTGTATTATTATATCAAATAAAAATATACTGTTTAATACCATAAAATTTATACTTCTGTTCTCGAAAAGATCGACGTGGATGATCGGAAACGACGAAGCAACCAAGGTGGACGATGACTGGGAAAGTGATTCGTACCCTGCGAGATTAACACGAGCATTAAAGGACCCACCGAAAGAATTCCGGCAGATGTCCCTCCGATGCTCAAGTCAGAAAGAGAAGGAAATTTAGGGTTTGCAGAATTTAGAAGAAGCAGAGGAGAAGGGAGGAGAAGAGAGCCCCTTACTTGTTATCCCATGTACCTTATATAGCGTCGTGGGCCTTTAGGGTTTGTAACTATTTCCGCAATTGTCGCATTAATTGTCTTGTCGTTATTTCCATCATGATTAGTTGGTTCTCCTAACCAGGCGGGATCCTTTACCATAAATATCATAATTGATATTAATATTTCTTAATATCCACCAAAAATTCCAGAGAAGTTAGGCGGTCATCAACTAAGGCAACCCCTTTGAATCTTTCCATAAGAAAGACCTCCCGTGTATATGACCAAAATGACCTTGGGCATTATTTACCCGAAGTGAGGTCGGGTGTCTTCTGCCTGAGGTGAGCTCGAGTCCTCTTTCGCCTGAGCTGAGCTCGGGACTCTATTACCCGAGCTAAGCTCAGATCTCCTTCGCCCGAGCTGGGCTTGGGTCTCTTTGGACCGAGCTGAGCTAGGGTCTTTTTCCGCCCGAGATGAACTCGGGTTTTTCTTGTCTGAAATGGGTTAATCTACCATCTACCAGAGGTCTGCTTGGGTCTCTTCGGTCTGAGATGGCCTCGACCAACATTAGAGTAAAGAGAGTCCATCTACTCGTCTGACCTGGCATACAGATCAACTTTGATATGCTTCGCCTCATACCACCTGGATCAACTTCTTTGAGTTAGGCTATCCAAATGTTAATACTTAGTGTGTAACAGTTCTTGATCATATTACAATTTCTTTATGTGTCCATGATTTATAGAGCATTTATGCAATTATTATCCTAAAGATAGAAAAGTTGGTAATCCTTCTTTGAGAATGCAACTAATGAGGTGAAACTTTCATTTGAAGAATCTTTTAAAATCAAATACTTTAATTGTAGTATTGATCAAGTTATTTCTTCATTTCAAAGTATATTTGAACAATTTAAAATATACAAAGATAATTTTAATTTTTCATATGACATAGAAAAATTAAAATTGCTTGATGATGATTTTTTTTTTTAAAAAATATTTAAATCTAGAAATTTTTTTTTAATACATTAAATCTTATAAAAAAATTAAATTCTTTTCCCAATGCATGGATAGCTTATAGAATATTACGAAGTACTGATCCTGTCCATAAACATCATATGATGAAGCAAAGTACACATAAGACGCTAACACCTTTGATTACTTGCTATATGCATGCTTGAGGCGACTAATCCAAGGGTCCACTTTGAGATTACTTCCACTAAAAATTTCTCCTTCTTGGACCAAAATCGAAGGTGAAGAAACCTTCTACAATAGTCTTACAATACAATGCAAGAATGAGATAAAGCAAGAAGAGATTACAATGAGTTCTTGAGTAAATGTAGGCTTCTTCTTCTTCTAATCTTGCACCAAACATGGAGGTTGAACTCAAGTACTTCTTAGTAATTAGATAGTACGAAAAATCTTGGCTTGGAATGAGAGCTCTACCCCTTCAAACGTTCTCTTTTTCTTTTATATGTATGCTTGAGTCAGGGCTTTTATTTCTAACATCAGTTGATCGTTGTATAATATCAGTCGATTGATATGGTCTCTAATTTGAACATTAGCCGACTGGTGTCAACCATCATTCGACTGATTCAAATAGTCGAATAAAGCAAGCGAGTCTCACTCGCTTATATACTCTTCAATTAGACATCAGTCGATTGATGTTCAACATCAATTGACTAATCATATTAGTCGAACAAAGCACGCGAGTTCCACTCACTTATGTGCTCTTCAAATCGACATTTGTCGATTGATGTTCAATATCAATCAACTGATCGCATCAGTCAAATAGAGCATATGAGTCTCACTCGCTTTTGTGTTCTTCAATTCGACATCATTCGATTAATGTTTGAGTACCACTCAATCCTGTGTTGGTCAATTCGACATCAATCGATTGATCACTTCAATCGAATAGAACAAGTGAGTCCCTCTCGCTTTTGTTCTTCTTCAAATCGACATCAGTCGATTGATGAAACTAATTAATCAACTGATAGTCTGATCCGAATGTGTTTCAAATGTATCAGTCGATTGACTCCCACATTAATCGACTAATTCTCTTATCTCAGCCTTCTTAAGGACTATTACCTGATGCCAAATAAACCTCTTGTTCACTTGACTTTCATGCTTGGAGCCTCCTATCTCTGAGTTTTCATCCACCTTTGCATCCAATCCTCGATTTGCTCAAGTTCCTTCTTTTGCCAAGAATTTGGTGCTCGACCTTCTCGGACTTTCCTTACCTTGCTTTTGGTCTCCAATCTACAAGGACTTATCCTTGCACACTTATCGCACAAGTAAGCTAGATCTGCTTTCATTAGCCTAATCTTAAATATTATCAAACACTAAAATTATATTTCTTGGGTATAATTGCATCAACAATATCCACTTTTTAATGTTTGACAATCCAATTAAGATTAGACTCTCTTTTGACAATAATAGATCATTTATGTAGTTCAAGAGAAATTTTAAATTTATGCCACTCCACATGAATATCATATACAATACAAATGAAAATTATATGCGATATAAATGAAAGTCATGTGTGATACCAGTGTCATAAAATGCATGATTTTGTCATAAGCTACATAATTTTGTCATAAGATATGAAATTTCTCTCCCTTTTTCAACAATCAAAAAGACCCCAATAAGACAGGATGAGTGATCACACAAAAACAAGACATGTACAATATGTCACATAAATATAGAGAGAAACCTCCCCCTTTAACACGTTCACCCAAACATCTAAACATAGAGTACCTAGATTGCTCTACAATCTCCCCTTTTTGATGTTTGGTAACCCGTTTCAGTTAGAGAAACAAATAACATAATACAACATGCAAGTAAATAAATTATCTACTCATGCATAACATCATGGAACCTAACCCTAAGCTCTCCTTTGACCTAAGCTCCCCCATGAGTTGGGATTTTCCCGCAAAAGTAAACTACCCCTTTGCCAATTAATGAGCAATCGCTCCCCCTTTACCTAAGCTCCCCCTTGAGTTAGAATTTCTTGTAAGGGTGTGTAGGTTTCCCACTTAAACCCAACACTTCTCCCCTTTTTCCACACACCAAAAAGAGCTCCAATAATATCCCAATTATTGACTTCTTTGACCTCTAATGGCCATAATCATCATGTATTAACCCTCCCCCTCCCCATAGGATTACATACATGTACATCATCTTATTGGTCATTTTCTAAGTCTGAAAGACAGTTTCATATTATGACAGCCGACTGCCCTTAACCCCAGTTGACTGCCCTCATCGAATAAACCTAACAAAACCATATTGTACTCGATAAATAGTGTTACCAGTAGACTGGTATCTGACTGAGTCGACTGACACCTAAAACTAGCCCTATCCTACATTCAGAACACAACTTCAGAAATGCACCAAATATTCTATAGATCTCTAAAAATCCTCAAATTTTATAGAGAGGTCTGTTTTACTCGTGTCTACTTAGAAAAAATACATTTTAAAATGTATATATCTTGGATCCTAAGATTGATACAAAACTTAAAACTAACTAAATGGTTTAATAGAACTTTGACTTAAAGTTCTAGTTTTGGCTTCCTCTTGACGTATCTGCCCATACTAAACGTCCATGCATCCCAAACATTTGTTTATATGGCATCTATACATCAAAAACTAATTTTCATGCAATATGAACTCAATTCATATTTTCATACATGAAACTTTACTCAATTGAGCCAATTCCCTATGTTTGAGACTCAAATCCGTCTCCAAACCATTTAGCACATAAGTGGCATATTTACCATATGTCCCAAAGGCTCTTTGAGCTCCCCATAGAGCTCTTAGCTTTAGTCACATCCATAGGTGACTCATTAGCAATAGCAAGGCCAACCCGATGCACCTTTGGTGCCACTTGACCTACAAATTTTACCTTCTTAACCTCCTTAACCTTGGACACATTATCCTTGCTTACTTTCTCCTTACCCTTAATCTTAAAAGATCCATCCTTGGTTACCTTTTCCTTGCCATAATCATATGCAACCTTGGCATATATCCTTTTGGCCTTGGAGGGACTAGATCGGTATCCTAAACCCGATCTATCTATAAGACCCTTGCGGCCAGCAAGAGGAGGGTGAATTACCTTGCAAATGGAAACAAACCTTTCTCGATCTTTATAGCTTAATTATAAACACACTTAAATAATTAAATAAAATATAAGAAGAGTACGAGACATAAGGATTTACTTGGTTATAATCGGGGAGGTTGTTAATCCAAGGATAATGAAGCATTATCAGAATCTCCTTCTTGAACTGAATGTCGGAGGCGGAGAAGCCTCGTACAAGAAATGAAAGCTCAAAATATTAAAGCTTGGAATACAGAAATGATTATAAAGTGTGTTGTGCAAAACAAGGTGAACCAGAGCTCTATTTATAGCCTTAGTAAATTTGATCTCGAGCTATCCCAGGCGCTCGGACCGGTCCGGGGGCCCCTAGGTGGATAAAACTTATACCCTCGCAAACGGCTCATCAACAAGGTTCAGATAAGACTTTATCCACTCCCGGGCGCCCGAATCAGTCAACCTCCTATTGACTGGTCCGGTTCACTCCGGCTTGATTCGGTTTCGTCCGGCTTTATCCCAAAGCCTCCTGCTTCGTCTCTGGTCGCTTGGGTGATTTCGGACATCCAGAATAGGGCTCACCCAAACTCATTTTCCATCCTTTCTCGAGTGAACTTCCTCCCGACTTCTCGTCCCTCAGACCGCCGCACACGTCCTTTTCGTTCTATTGGTGTACTCTTCTGCAGCACCTCGTCCCTCGGACCCACCGATCCTGTCGACTCTCTTCCGTGTAGTCCTTCTCAATAGCTGCATCTTTCACTCGACTTCTTGTGTTCCTAAGCTCCTACACACTTAGACACAAGGTTAGAAAATAATAGGACCTAACCTAACTTGGTTGATCTCATCAAAACTACCTTGAGGCACCAACAATCTCCCCCTTTTTGAGGTGAGCAAGCCAAATTAAGATTAGGGTTAAACTTAACAAAAGTTAAACTATTAAGTGCACAATTAAATGAATAATTGCAACTTTAAAAAATTTTAAGTTATAACCTACTACCTCCCCTAAACTTAATATTTCTCCCCCTTTGATCACATTAAAAAAATCGGTACTAATTTGAGAAAAATTTCTAACTTACACAAGGTTGTAATAAGAACTTAAAAAAAAATATTTGAAAAAAAATTCCATTGGAAAAAAAAATTATAGATTTTTTTTGTTGAAAAAATGCATCTTGTACTTAGATAATTAAAAAAAAATTCGAAGTCAAAAATTTTGAAAAAAAAAATATTCTAAGTGTTTAAAACAGAGAGATCCCGTATAGAAAATTTTAGTTTTCAAAAATTCAACATTTAAGCATTATTACTAATAAAAATTGTTATTTCAATAATAAATTCATAGAAAATTTATTTTCTATTTAAAAATTCTAACAAATTTTATAATGATGCATGTTTCTGTTATAAAATCATAATAAAAAATTTGAATAGAAATCAAACATAAATTATGTGAAAATAATATTTGACTAAAAGAAATAAATTTTCAAAGAATAATTTTGAAAAGTATATTGTCTATTTGAGAAATATTGTTGATTTTTTTGGTCATGTAAAATAAATACGATATTAATCTAAAATTTTAAATTTAAAAACAAATTTCGAGGTATTTTTAAAATTAAAAACATAATTTTTGTTAACAAATTTATAAAAAATAATATAATCATAAAAAAGAATTCAAAGATTTTTCTATAAAAAGATAATGTTTCTATTTTGTATAGAAAAATAATTTAGCAATAAATTGTTAATCGAATATCTACGAATTTACTCTGGCTTAATCCAGTTTAATAGTCAACTTTGTACATTAACTAGTCTAGTTAACTCCGACTTGATCCGGTTCCATCTGGCTTGATTCTGAAGCTTCCGACGTAGTCTTTAGTCACTTGGGTGATTTCGGACATCCGGAATAGGGTTCACCCGAACCCATTTTCTATCCTTCCTCGAGCAGCTTCCTCCCGGCTTCTCGTCCCTCGGACCGCCGTACATGTCCTTCTCGTTCTACCGGTGTACTCTTCCGTAGCACCTCATCCCTCGGATGCACCAAGCCCGTCGACTCTCTTCCGTACCATCCTTTTCACTAGCTGCGTCTTTCGCTCGACTACTTGTATTCCTAAGCTCCTGCACACTTAAACACAAGGTTAGAAAATAACATGACCTAACCTAACTTAGTTAATCACATCAAAACTACCTTGGGGCACCAATACTATCATTGTTGGGCCTTTGCCTACCCAATTTCATACTTGATCCCTTAAATTAAAGATTGAATATCTTGATGGATCTCTCTAACCATTCAAGTTTTTTCCTTAAGCCATGATTTTCCAATTCTAAGTTTTTAATCCTAGAATGTATTTGTCCACCATGGATACTCCTAGACCTACCACCATTCCTAGGAATATGTCTCCCCTTCGTGGGATTTATGCCTAGGTTTTCAACCACCTTCCTCTACTTTGACAAGGTAGGTTGTTTCCTTTTAGGTTTAACCTTAGGTTTTGATTTTCTAGATTTTGTAAGATCGTAGCACTTTCGATAGAGGGGGGGGGGGGGGG
>JBAMIE010000114.1:3409525-3420819 GCA_037177295.1 Kaempferia parviflora
ATGCCTCCTTGCATCTCTGATCAAAATGAAACTCAACATCCTTCTGCAAGAGGCTGGTAAGTGGAAGAGCAATCTTACTGAAGTCTCTAATAAATCTCTTGTGGAATCCTGCATGTCTAAGAAAAGCTCGAATCTCCCGCACGCATGTGGGGTAAGATAAAGAAGATATAGCACTAATTTTTGCAGGATCTACCTTAATTCCTTTCCTAGTGACTATATGACCAAGTACTATGTCATGCTCAACCATGAAATGACATTTTTCAAAATTTAAAACCAAGTCTGTCTCGATGCAACGACTCAAAAACCTAGATAAATTTTATAGACATGCATCGAAAGAAGTACCGTACACCGAGGAATCATCCATGAAAACCTCCATGCAATGCTCTAATAAATCACCAAAAATACTCACCATGCATCTCTGGAAGATCCCTGGTACGTTGCAAAGTCCAAATGGCATACATCTATAAGCATAAGTGCCGAAAGGGCAGGTGAAGGTGGTCTTCTCCTGATCCTCTCGGTCAATGCAAATATGAAAATATCCGGTGTAGCCGTCCAAGAAGCAATAATGCGATTTCCCAGCTAACCTCTCCAACATCTGATCAATAAAAGGCAAGGGATAGTGATCTTTTCTGGTCACCTGATTAAGCTTCCTATAATCAACACAGACTCTCCAAGAATTCTTTACTCTGATGGGCACCAACTCATTTTCTTCATTTGCAATCATTGTGATGCCAGACTTCTTAGGAACAACATGAATATGGCTAACCCACTTACTGTTAGAAATAGGGTATATGATGCCTGCCTGTAGTAGTCTAGTCACCTCTTTCTTTACAATATTTATAATTAGTGGGTTTAGTCTCCTCTGTGGCTGTCTGACTAGCTTCATATCCTCCTCAAGAAAAATTCTATGCATACAAATGGAAGGACTGATCTCTGGGATATCAGCAAGTGTCAATCCAATCGCTGTACGGTGCTGCCTCAGAATCTCTAAAAGTCTCTGTTCCTGCTCTAGCTCTAAATTCTGGGCTATAATCATGGGTAGCTGCTGATCCTCTCCCAAGTAAGCATATTTTAAATGCTCTGGTAATGGCTTCAACTCAATCTGCTGTGACTATCAGTAGATGGTGGTGATCCCTGAGGTACTGCATCCACAATGCAATCCCCTACACTTAATTCAGAAGCTCCTGCTGTCAAGAAATGTTGTCCCTGGGGTAATGTGTCATCTACACAATCCCCTACACACAGACTATCTCCATCTATCTGATCTAAGTCATCTGCATCAAAATATGTAGCTAACTGATCAAAAATTGAATCTTCTCCAAACATGGCCGAATCTTCTACATCAGACATCATCTCTGAATCAAAGAACTAATCTAGAATGTCAACACTAAAAATAGAGTGATCCTCTGAAGGATACCTCATAGCATCAAAAATACTGAACTGGACCACTATATCTGCAATCTCCATGGATAGTGTCCCTGCATATACATCAATTTTAGTGTGAGCTGTCTTTAGAAATGGTCTTCCTAAAATCAAAGGAGCCTTACCAGCAAGCACATCACCCTCCATGTCAAGAATGTAAAAATCTGCAGGAAAAATCAATTCCCTCACTTTAACCAATACATCCTCAATCACTCCAGCTGGGTGTGTCTGACTTGTGTTGGCTAGCTAAATGATGACTCCTGTAGGATGAAGAGGTTCAAGGCCAAGTGATTGAAATATTGATCTAGACATTACATTAATGGAAGCTCCCAAGTCTAACATGACATCCTGAAATAAACAACTCCCAATAATGCATGGAACTGTAAAAACTCCTGGATCTTCGCACTTCTGAGGAAAGGGATGAATCAAAGCAGATACATTCTTTCCCATGCTTACTAATTCATTCCCTTTAAGCTTCTTCTTGTTAATACAAAGATCCTTGATAAACTTAGTATATTATGGAACTTGCTTGATCATGGTAAGCAATGACACATTTACTTCTACCTTGCTGAACAAGTTCACTAAATCTTGGAATTCTCTTACATTTTCTTCTTCTAAATTCTTCCTTGGTTGAGTTTTGCGTTGAGGAAATGGCAATGGAACATGAACATCTTCTCCTTGCTGCCCGGATCTATTTTGACTAGGATTAGGTGTTGATTTAGGGTCCAAAATGGGTGAAAATGGCTGATTTGAAACCCTATCTTGATGCCCTATCCTTGAATCTAATTTCTCTGGATTAATGGTTGCTGGAACATCACTAAACAAGCTGTTTGGTGCTGAATTTAGGGCTGATTCGGCCGGATCAATTGGGATAAGAATTGAGCTTGATCCAAGGTAAGTTGAAGGTGTGGAAGTTGCTGAAATTGGCACAAAATCACCTGAATCTTGCTGTTCCAAATCTGATCTTGCTGAATTTGAGGCATTTCGTGCCAAATCTGAGGTAGTTCTTCCACTACGAAGTGTAAGCGCACTAAGATTCCCTTTTGCATTTGGAGTTGTTTGAGAAGGAAGTTGACTTGACCCTTGATATTGTATTTGGTTCAAATTGTTAGCAAGTTGTCCAACTTGCTTCTCAATATTTTGCAAATGTTGTTGTTGCTGCATAATGAATTGTTGTTGTTGAACCAAATGTTGCATAACATCCTCCATCTTTGGGTGTTGTGAATTTTAATTTTGCCCTTGAAAGTTACTGGAATTTCCATAAGATTTTTGTTGCTGAAAATTCTGATTTTGCCCTTAAAATCCATGCTGAAAATTTGAATTATAAGACTGAAATTGCTGATTTTGATGCTAAAAATTAGGGTTTTGACCTTGAAAATTTTGCTGAAAGTTTTGATGCTGGAAATTCTGAAAACCATGCTGAAAACTTTGATTTCCTTGCTGAAAATTCTAATTTTGAGGTGGTTGTTAGCAAAAGGAATTCCCGTATTTTAAATTTGGGTGATCTCTCCCTCATGGGTTATATGTATAAGAGTGTGAGTCATTTTTCTGAGAAAATGAAGGCCTAATAATCAATGCTAAAGACTCATCATGATGAAGTGTGGAGCATGAATCTGAAGTGTGATCTGAACCTGAGTAAATACTACAACTTTCCATGATCTGCAATGGAAAATTAGATACTTGGACAACATTTACACTCTGAGATGGTAGAGGCATATAAGAAGGTTGACCAATGCTATTGATCGCCATTTGTTTCACCAAAGATGTCAACTCCAACAATGAATTTTTGATTTCCTTTTGCTCATTCAGTGCCACTTGAACTTCTCCTACTCCTCTAGCTCCTGAAGCTCTACTTCCAAACTGTTGAGAGTTTTCAGCCATATTTAAAATTAATTCCCTTGCTTGTTCTGGAGTTTTGTTCACCAAAGCTCCTCCAGCTGCTGTATCAATCATACTCCTATCCATAGGAAGAAGACCTTCATAGAAATACAGAACTAAGAGCTGATCACTAATCTGATGCTGGGGCAACTAGAGCAGAGTTTCTTGAATCGCTCCCAATAATCATATAGTGATTCTCCCACGATTTGCTGAATACCACGGATGCTCTTCCTGATGGTGGCAGTCCTAGAAGCTGGAAAGAATTTCTCCAGAAAAAATTTCTTCATGTCTATCTAACTAGTCAAGTATCCAGGAGGCAAATAATAGAATCACTCCTTAGCTACTCCTGTCAAGGTGAAGGGAAATGCTCTAAATTTTACCACTTCTTCTGAAATTCCCTGAGGCTTCATGGTGGAGCATACAATATGAAACTCCTGAAGGTGTCTATTAGGATCCTCTCCTGATAAGCCCTGGAACTTCGGCAGCAGGTGAATAAGTCCAGATTTGAGCTCGAAATCCACTGCCTCGTCCGGATAAGTAACACAAGAATATCTATCAACTGCATCAGGAGCTACAAGTTCCTTCATGGTCTTGTTATTGTTATCTGCCATAACTGTATCTGAATCTAAAGATCTACCACTAGAAGTATCAAGAGTCCTCTCCTGAATCCTCAAGGCTCTGAAAATCCTCTCGATCTCTGGATCATAGTTAAGCAATTTTTCACAGGAAGACCTGGTCATGCACATAAAATCCCAAAATTAGAATTCAAGAAGATAGACAATAAAATCAACAAAGAAAAAATAAAGAAAACAAAACTATGCATAATTTAAATCAAACAAACACTACTAACTTCCCGGCAACAGCGTCAAAATTTGATAGGTACCTAAACTGATGTGTCACGATGGCCCGATATCAAATTAATTAAAATATTGAAAACTCTTAACTAAGCACACAGAATGATATAGTATAGGGGTCCCAAGTCGATCTATCAAGGAAGACTAGTAGTCGGATGCTTAACCTAGATTTTGATTCTTTCTTTTTGGGTTTTCTCTTAACAAAATGGGGGGTTTTGATAAAAATAAATCTGATCTAGAGCGCGAAATTAAATCTAACAACTAAATCAACATGGAAATAAAACCCTAATCTAAATTAAGTAAGAACGAAATAAACCCAAACTAATACAAACAAAAATGTAACCAAAATGCATTCATAAAGGAAATTACCACTAATCCAAATTAAATTAAGCAAGCTAAGTACTAAAAACTATCTACTAGCATGAAATAAACTAATCTAACATGAAATTAACCTAAAAATAGGAATCTAATCATGTGAAACAGATCTAAAACTTGGAAAAACAGAAATTAAGCTAAACTAGCAACTCTTCCACAAAACCAATTCAATTTCCAATCCTTTGCACCGTCACACGCAAATCGACCCAAGAACTCTTGAAGATTGCACTGCCAACTAGTCAAGCTCCATCGGTCCAAGGCGAACGACGAAGATCCGATGAAGAACTCTTCGAATCGGCTCCAAATCTCGCTGCCCTGTTTCCACCTGCGGCACACCAAGTTCAATTCACGAAAAATTCTTCAAGCGGCATGAATTCGATCTGTGGAATCACCCAAACCCTTCACATGAACCCACTGGATTGCTACGGAACACCGACGCAGCCCACAGGCGCCAGAGTCGCTACTGGGATGAAGAACTCTTTAAGAATAGAGCTGATCCGGCGGAATGAGAGGGTCTGGGAATTCCGATCTGTATTGGCCGTGGATCGCCGCGATGAAGGTCACCGGATGTAGCTGGATGCATTGGCAATGGATAGGGATTGAAAATGGATTTGAAGAAGGAGCTGGGAGCGCGCACACCATGAGTTGAAAACGTTGGCGTCGTGGATGAACAATGCGCGTCACTGTTGTTCCGCGATTCTCTTCTCTTTTATACCTTGTTTAAAATTGAACCGGGTTTATTTCTTGGTTCAATGCTGGTTCAGGTCTGGTTTAGGTCCAGTTCAGCCTTGGTTTAGCTCAATTCGGGTCTGGTTCAGCAAAATTAGGGTTTGGGGATGAGTGGATTGAGCCCTTTGGTTCAATCTTGGTTGAATCATCTTGATTTAGGCCTAATTCCTCCTCCAATTAGTGAAAAGCCCAAATGTTGACTTGGTTTGACCTGTTTGACTTGGTTTGACCAGTTTGACTTGGTCTAATCTCCCTACAAGGCCAAATTAACATAATGAGTAAAAATTCATGAATAATGAGGGGAAATTCTGAGAAATTATAATAAGGTCCAAATAAATCTTGAAATTATGATTACGACCTAATATTTGCTATTCATGCCAAATTAACTTCATAATCAACCAGAATTAAACTAAATCACATGCTAAATTAATGAGTTATCAGCTAGCAAGACAAGCTTGACCAGATGCTGGGCACGATGAAGTCTTAACAGGTTACAGTTGACCGGATGTTGGGTAAGGAAACCCTAGACTTGAGTTAGGCAAGTTAGGGTGGTTCAATCTATCAGGTGATCGATTGAACCAGAGTCCAATCAATCAGTTGATCGATTGAGCAGTTGTCACGAGAAGAGGAGAAGGTGTCTAGATCGATCTGTTGATCGATACAGCCTTCCCCAATCGATCAGTTCATCGATTGGAGTTTATTTTCTAGCAATGATGCAAGGCAGCCAGAATCGATTAGCAGATCGATCCAGCTAGATCGATCAACTTATCGATCCAGCTGCCCCAATCTATCAGTTGATCGATTGGGATCTAACCGTTACATACACAGGTTTAAAAGACACAGTGTTGTGACGACTACTGCAGATCTTCTTCTTCTCCACTTCTTCAGCAACTCTCAATGCCAGTTCTTGAAACTTTCTTGGGGACAATTGTTGCTGCACTTCCAAGAGTCAAGAGTCATTCACAAGATATAAGATATCAAGAAGAAAGGTTTCATTTTGTATTGTTGTGCATTTACTTCCTTATTTTGAGTTGTATGCTTGTGTGAGTTTTGTACGTGGTTTCTTCACCTCCAATTGTTTCCTGAAAGGAGGGTTTGTTGTGGGAAGGTGCCCTGGAGTGCATTGGAGGTGCCTTAGATTGCATTGGAGGTGCCTCGGAGCACTTAGAGGTGCCCTCGAGTGGATAGAAACCACAGGATTTGGAGTTGATAAAGGTCAAAACTTGCGAGATTAGATTTGACGCTGGAAGCACCATGGATAAGGTTGGAGGCGGCCTCAACACTCTATAAATGCCCTGTTCGACCAGCAGCATGTATAATCTTCTATACTCGAGATACTACGATATTTCTGCTACTAGGTCTTCAAGCTGCTACAGTGCTATAATTCTACTCCAGCTGACCACGACAGCAAAGCCCTACTTCCATTCTTATCTTTTAGGTAATGAATTTTAATTTATTATAATTACTTTATTTGCTGCAAAGAGAAGTGTATGGTTGTTACACTTCTCTTCATTCTTGTACTCAATTCACTTTTCTGGTGGTTCCAGAAGAGGTATTTAGTGGATTACCCATTGATAGGTCCAAGGGACCTAGGTCATGGAGTAGGAGTCACTGAAGGCTCCGAACCAAGTACATTATTTGTGTTCTTGTGTTTGTTTTTGTGTCGTACTTTGTTTTATTCCACTACACACTTTGCACTTTCGTTTAAAGTTTTAAAAAAACTATTTTTAAAATACACGAGATTCACCCCCTCGTCATGTGTCATCAATCCTAAACTTGCAACCTCAAAAATCTACATAACTTGAAATGAGTTTAATCGGATCTGTCTAGCTCAATCAGTTGGGTTCGGCCAAAATCCACTGATCAACCTAGAAATCTCAGATTGTAACTACTTTAGGTCCTATAGATTTCTGAGGTTATAAGGAGTCTAACGGTGCCCTCTATTGCTTCAGTTGCTCTAAAGATGTTATAGGGATGGAACATAAAAAGTATTAGGGACTAGATCGCTAAATGCGTAGAAAGTGCAGTGAAAAAATAAAATAGCTAGTCCTTTCCAAAAGATCCATGCTAAGGAAACAGTATCTAAGTTTGTTAAAGAGAGTTCCACCTTTGTTGCATGTCCTTCGCAATCCCAACAACAACTCTTCCTTCTTGTTTGTGGATCTTAGCGTGATCATGATGTTCGCACCTCTAAGGTATCCACACGAACAAAGATTGGAGAAGAACCAAAATTATGGTGCTAGCCACAATGAAGGTTTCGGCCAAAGGTGAAAGAAGAGAGAGGAAGAAGATGAAGTCTCCAAGGTCATACCTAAAATAAAGCCTCATCTACCTTTTATATTCATCCATGAATATAAAGGGTTTTTGGATTTTTCATCTTCCCCTATTAAGTGCATAATTAATTCCTAATTAATCATCATGATGCCTTCTTAAATTTGAGTCTAACTCAATGGGCCTAACTGGGGTCTAACTCAATAGGTCTAATTTAAGTCTAACTCAAAGGGTCTAATCCAAATTAAACTCAACCCATTAGCCCAATAGTTTATCATATGAACCCAATAAGTCTAATCATCTCATAATTAGCTTTTAGGACTAATACTACTAATCTCCCACTAGCACTAGTGTCAATTATTATAAAGAAGATATAAATACTCTGGATTAACCTATTAATCTTAAGGCCATAGTATTTAGTCATACTAAAATCAATCCATCTCCAAATCAACATGTTCTTTGTGTGCGACCTAATAGATTCTCGTAACGTTGGCAATATCTCTAATACCATTTTAGAGACATAAGTAATAAGTGGCATCTAGCAATACATCGTTGCTACCCAAGTGATGAGAATGTCAAGATTCGATATAACCTTTCTGTGTCTATTATCTTGTATGACTTGGTCCTTCTATACTTAATATCTAGATTGATCAAGGAGGTATAGACCGCGTCATGCTCTTATCAATCTTTGTGTATCTTGATCCCTAAGTAGACACACTTAATCAAATAAGCTCAATATCTCATATTGACTAATTTGAGCATGGTCATACATTGTGTCCTACTTAATCAAGGAGCCCACAGATATCAATTCCATTATATGGAAGGGATAGATCCCATCTACATCACTCACATTCTTTTACATAACTTATTGTATACCCAGTGACTGGCTTTATTGTTCACCCTGTTACAGGTGACGTTTATCGATACCAAAGTACACAAATCCATATGTAGGGAACCGTAGTGACTTCAGGTTTAAGGACTATTCATACCAATAGTCACTATGAGAATGTTTATGACACTCATATAACGATCTATGAAACATTCTCATAGCGGATCATTCAGTACATATTCTCTAAACTCATGTGTGAACTTGATATCTCATATCCATGACTTATATGCTAGTCTCAATGAATTAATATTGCCTTGTATATTAATGTTTGATTAGGAATAATTAAGAGTATTGTCCTCTACAACCTCTCACTATCAATTCAACCAATTGATATGTTGTGAACTAGGACCTAGTACCCTTGGACATTATTATACTTATTCATTTAACACTGATATGAAATAAATATAATATCCAACATTGTCTTTTATTAAGTGATGAAATATGATACAAAAAGTGCCCTTGTCAATCATCTCATAATTAGTACTAAGGGCTAATACTAATAATCTCCCCTAACACTAGTGTCAATCACTAACATATCAAATTCCTAGTGACCTAGTGTGACCATCATGATTTCTCTGTGCTAAAGTCTTGGTCAAAGGATCCGCAATGTTAGCATCGGTCGGTACTCTGCATATCATCACATCTTCTCTGTCTATGATCTCTCAAATGAGATGGAATCACTGTAGCATGAGTTTGGATCGCTGATGAGAATGAGGTTCCTTAGCCTATGCATAGCCTCATTGTTATCACAATAGAGGTCTATTGGGTTTGCTATACTTGGAACAACACCAAACTCTATAATAAACATCTTAATCCAAACAGCTTCTTTTGCTACAGCTGAAGTAGCAATGTACTCAGCCTCTATTGTAGAATTAGTAACTATGTCTTGCTTTGAACTCTTCCAGCTCACAGTGCCACCATTCAAGCAAAACACATATATTGACTGCGATCTAGAATCATCCTTGTTAGTTTGGAAGCTAGTATCAGTGTAACCCTTTACAACAAGCTCTTCATTGCCTATAAAGATCAAGAAATAATCTTGAGTTTTCTTAAATACTTAAGAATATTCTTGAATGTTGTTCAATGACCTTCCACTATGTGAATATCCTTCATTTACTTCAAACACTAACCGAAGTCATAGATAGGTAATTACCGAAGTAGATGCGCGTGAAGTAAAAGGGTCCTATATTACTTCGGCTTATCTCCGAAGTTATATATATGGAAAATAGTTAAGTCTTTGATCGGTTCAAGGAGGCAAAACTGGTTCAAAGGTGGACCAATGTCGAAGTAAAAAACTTCTTTTACTTCGTTGGTTTTGTAATTTGACGAAGTAATTGATGATATATAACTTTACATTTTATATTGATTATTGAAGTAAAAAAACATCTTTACCTCATTGATTTTGTATTTGTGATGAAGTAATAGATAATATGTAACTTCACAGTTTATATTATTATCGAAGTAAATATATTTTATAACGTAGTCATAATTTATATATGTCAAAGTATTTGGTATTATGTTACTTCACAGTGTACATTTATTAACAAAGTGATTGATTTAAACCATATAGATTTAGACACTGTTTGGGAGAGCTTTTGCTTCTTAAAAAGTGATTTTTATAGAGATTATTATGAAGTTCGTGAGAAGTTAAAGTATGGAGTGTTTGGAAATAGATGCCAAAAGCTGATACAAGGTAAAGTTTGAGTATTTGATGAATAATTACTTTCAAACTTAATTTTTAAGTTAAATGACAATAATATCCTTAATAAATGTTTTGAATATTATATCAAAATTAATTTTTTTATAACATAAATGCTTAAAAAATATATAAAATTAATAAAAATATTAATATAAAAATGATTAAATTTATATAAATACATAAAAATATTTATAATTTTTTTAAAAATGTAGATTATAATATAAAATATTATTTAAAAAATAAATACTTATAATAAAATATAAATTTTATAAACTCTATTAAAAATTATTAAAAACCCATATATAAATATAATTTAATATTATAAACAATCTCTAAAAAAATTTATAAAAATTTAACGATATTGTTCAAATAATTAAAGTTGTATCTCATATAATTGAATGAAGAGATAAATTAAGTTAATAACGTGGTAGCAATTATGTAAAATAATAAATTTATTAAGGATATAAATATTATTTTTTAATTTGAGATCATAAATACAAAAGCAGAAGTAAAAAAAGTATCAAATTCTTGCTTCTTGCTTTTGAGTAAAAGTTATAGAAGCTGAAGCAGAATCTGACATTTACAAATATTCAAAAATACTTTTACGTAGCTAGAAGATAAAAAGTGCTTCTCAAAAGCTCTTCCAAATACAGCCTAAGTCTCTTGAGACAAACTCAAAATCCTTTTAGATCGATCTCTTATGATCTTCACTCCTAAGATGTACTCAATTTCTCCCATATCTATTATGTTAAATTGTAATGAAAGCCACGACTTGACTTCTATCACACACTTTTTTTTGTCACTTTCTATCATCAACATATAATGATAAGATGACAAACTTTCTTTTTTCCTTTCTTTGGTAAACACAAAGATCCTTATTGATCATTTTAAAACCATAAGACAAAATGATCTCATTAAATCTTATGTTCCATTTTTGAAACCATAAGCATCGGTTTCGTCAAAATTACCATTAAGGAAAGTCATTTTTGCATCCATTTGATGTAATCCATATCATAATATGATACTATAGCTAGGATGACACGTATTGATACAAACTTCACAACTGGGGAAAATGTCTCTTCAAAATCAATACCCTCCATTTGGGTATATCCTTTTGCAACTAATCGAGCTTTGTATCGATTAATCGATCCATCTGCTTTCCTCTTAATTTTGAGAA
>JBAMIE010000114.1:3442245-3454365 GCA_037177295.1 Kaempferia parviflora
GATATATCAACTTTCAACTTAAGTAGGATTTAAAATTTTAGTACCAGCAAAACTATAGTATGATAACCAACTTGTTCTTCATATTACATCGAATCAAGTGTTTTATAAGCGAACTAAGCACATTGAAACTAATTGTCATTTTATTCGTGAGAAATTTTAACAAGATTAGATCTCTACAGGATATGTGAAGACTAGAGAACAACTAGGAGACATCTTCACAAAAGCTTTAAATGGGGTTCGGGTTGATTGTCTTTGTAACAAATTGGGCATGATTAATATCTATGATCCAACTTGAAGGGGAGTATTATCTATCTGTCAATTAACCTAATTATAGTTTCTTAAGATAGATTTATATAAATATGTCTCACGCTTCAGTAAAGTATACATATTCTTTTTATCTCAAATAACAGTTTAATATATGCTTATTAGTACAAAAGATTTTATTAGGAGGTATAAAATGAATCAAGTATTAAACTACAGAATTTCTTAACCCATCTCCCATTAGAGTACACTATCAAGCAATTTGTATTAAGCAGAATTATAAAAACATGCTAAGAGAAATATTTACCGTGTGTGCAAGCAATTCATATTAAGCAAGATGTACAAATGTACAAATGTATCATTTTTATTAAAAAAAAAAACACAAATTTATCTAATGCTATTTATACAATAACCTTAGACAGATAAAAATTAACAAAGTCAATTAAACACTAACAAAATACCATGCAAAATAAGCATATATATAATAAGATAATAATAATAAAGTATATGCAGGAAACAAAAAAACGCATGTAATTGTTTCAAACTTATAACAAAGCCCCCACAATTTTATCTATAAATATGAGTTATATACCTCCCACATTTCAAAACTATTAGATGCTTATTCCAATAATGTCTGTCAAATTGGGGGTAATTAAGAAAGTAAGCAATCACAGATTGATAACATATCAAAATTACAGTAATGTCCTAACTTTATGCCATAAACAAGCACACAGCCTAGTTGACTATGTACTCATTATTCTCCTCAAAACAATTTTAATAAACACAAATAACTCTGAAACAATTTCTGGTATATATCTAAATTGTAGATAAATGAATATTGAATATTATAGCAGTCCAAATTATAGGTTCTTACAATTATATCATTGTAGTCATGTAATGTGAATATGCACGATTCCATGTCCTCAAATTACATGCAAAAGATCTTATCGTATTCTCATGGATACAATCATATTAATGTGATATTAAAGATATAGGATTCACATATATGACATTTATATTGAATAGGAATCATGCAACATGGGATTAATTGTTGGGAAGAGAACATGAAAATCTGTACCTGATTAATATTTGCAGCTATAATCTTTTCATCCTAAAATTTTATCATAAACTTTTCATTATGCTAGAGGCAGTACTGCTTTTCAGTATGCTATGTAGTAAGCTGTCAACCTACCTTGGTTTAGCATAGACAACAGAAGTGCATTTTGCTAGGCATAGTCTATGCATGGCAAAGATAGTATGACAATCTAATATTTAGGTGAGAATTAGATGTAGGGAAAAGTTTCTAATTCATTGGAACGTGATCGGTTACATTTTGAGAGGGCAAACTTTGCCCAGGAGAAACAGACCATGCTGATGACATCATCACTAGGGACTGAGGATCAATTGCGAAGAAACTTTGTGAGTCATCTTCCGAAGCATCAGCACTGATAGCTAACTCCTTTCGCCTAACCAAGAAATTATCTGATAAATGATTTCCCCATATGTCATAAGTATGTTCTTTTTTGACCCCATGACTTTCCTCTACTTTCATGCTTTTATCCTTACTATTCTTGGGTCCTGGAGAACGAGCAGGAGGTGCAATTGGTGAACATGGGGCTAAAACACTTGAAGAACCAATATGGTGACGATTGAAACCATATTCTGGAAAATTCACATTAGGTGCAGCTGGGTGTGTAGGTGATTTCGGATTTGCAGGAGACTGCCTTTGAGTAGGCACTAAACCGACCATTTTGCATTGCTTATCAGATTCCAATACTCTCCCCGGTATAGTAATTTCTGAATCATGCATCTTATAGTGCCTTTGTTCCAAAGATAAACCAGTATATGGAATATCACTCCGTGGAGAAACAGACCATGCTTTCTTTGGAGTAGAAGCATTCGAGGATACAGGTGACGATGACGTGGAGTTCCCACTCTGACTGCTAGAAACTTCAAGTTGTGCTGCTAATCCAGCTCCAGTAGCTCTTCTCTTTCTTCTTCTTCCTTTCTCCCTAACAACTTTAATAGTCAGACTACCGCGTTGTGGAGTTTCTGTCATACTGAATTGATCAAGACTTTTGACATGGTTAGTTGGACACGAGATTGGGACTTCTTTTTGATAATTAAAATCTTGCTTCCCTTGTATCATTCTGGTGTTGTCAAGCGTAACATTTTCACAAACACGATATCTGTCCACAAATTTAACCTTAGAGTTCTCACCTTCGCTAGATGACCTGCATTGACAAATGCGAAAACAAAAGCTATAAATCAAGTACTAATCAGGATCATTCTATTATAACAAAAAAGAAATAAAATGACTAAAGAAACCAACCTGGAGAGTTTTGCATTATGATGACTGCAATTTTTTCCAGCCTTACTCATTGTTCGATCAAAATTCTCATAACAATCTTCAGTAGCCATGAAAAAGGAGTGTGGTCTTTTACTTGCCAACAATATAACAAGGGCAGAAACAGCAGCAAATATAAAAAGAGAGAGTTTCCATTGCAGTGGTTGGATAAGTGTTTGCCTACACTGACTAAGCATATCAAATGGAAGGCTCGCTTTCATAGGTATTACAAAGATGCCAGTACTTAATGCTAGCTCAAGATCCCTCTGAACAACATGTGTAGAGAAATCAGCATTGTATGAAATTACAAGCCTTACTGATTCCCCTGGTTCCAGAGTAAAATGTTCGCATTCATGAATGGTAAACCCATCCAAACTACATTCAGTTCCTGAGATACTAAGTTTCTTCACCTGAAAAAGAAGATCACCAATATTTTTTGCATATATCTCCTTGGAAATTCGATAACTGCATACGGAACTGGTGTTTTCAAGGTTTGTTATAAAATTTGCAGATGACATGTTTAGTGGTAAATGATGGTCAAATTCAAGCTTCCAGACAGGTTCGTCATCCTCAAGAAGGATGAGAGAATATGACCCTCCAAATGCTTGAATAGGAAACCATTCCACACCAGAAAGATTATTCCGTATCAAACCTGAGCTTCGCCACATACATCGATTTGCAGGACGAAAGATAATTGGCCCAAACATCACAGTTTGAGAAGGATGAAGCAAGGCCTCTGTCACTGCTGAATCTGATAGGGAGAATCCAATTCTTGACTTTGCAAAGTTGATCTCCGTAAACCTACTAGAGAAAGTAGACTCATATGGTTCATCAGTTTTGCAATGATCAATCACCTCTGCTGAGTTCAGTATAAGCTGCATTACAACAGGATGTTGGCTAGGATTGTGTACGGAGATCCACTTAAAGAAATGTGTTCCAACTAGGACCACAGGAAAGAACATTTTGCGTTCTTCAAGGACAGAACTGTCAGTTCCAGCACCATGAGATATCCAATTGCTAAGTATTAGCTCATCCACTTCAAATGTTTTCAAGAGCTTTGACTGCACATAGAAAACACAACATAATTGAAATGCAAGAAAACACAAGAAAAACAAAAAAGGAAAATACAAGAAGATTGAGTAGCTAAATTTGCCAATTTACTGGATCTAAAAGTAACTTCATTGTTTGAGTTTAAATTTCCATTGTTCCAAAGTCTAACATAGACATTGAGCAAAGAACTGGATCCATCAGATAGCGCAGGCCCTCCCCTGCAATGCAATAGCCTATATGAATGGAAATTTGACCAGATTTTCATTACCACCACTTATAGTTATATGGGCTTCAGAATATGAATACAGATACATAATTATTACTAGTAATGTGGTTCATAATTCTGCAAACTATAATTAAAAAATTTTAGTACAACAAAGGTAAGGCATCATTGCTTTGATGGATTTTAACAGTGCAATGAATCAGCACTGTAACTATGAGAAAATTTTAAGAGTGGTAGTTCAAATGTATAGATCTATTACAGAATAGAAATTCTACTTTAATGGTAAAATAATGGATATGTGATGGTTTTCCACAGGAACTAAGGGATTGTACCAACTACGATGTGATCAATATGAATGTTCTCTCAAACCAAAAAATATGAATGTCCATTATCCAGAGCATTTAAGTGTTAATTCAAAGGAATCCTTTTGCTAGAACAGACAATCATATCATTTATCAGAAAGTACCGAGTATCAAAAAAAACTGAAATAGAGAGTAGGATACCATAGAAATAAGGGGTATCAAATGTGACAAGGCTAATGAATCAAGGTTTGTATCATGAACCATTTAGTAATTTTGGGAATCATGAATTGTAAGATTCATGTTAATCATAAAAAAAATATGTAAAAAAATCAACCTACTAAAATTTGTAAAAATAACATAGTTAACACCGTAATATGATTAACAAATTAATAAAACACAATAGCATATTGTCAAAAATAGAAAAAAAAAAGTGTTATAAAAAAAAGAAGTATGTGCAAGTAAACATAATTATTCGTGAAAATGAGTCAAGTCCAACAGCAATATTTATCTAAATATAATAATAGCCTAATGCCTGCCTAGATAGTAATGGAATTTGGATGTTAGAATCTGAATTTTATTGTAGTAATCTAGATGCTGAACTCTGGGATTTTCTGGTATTTTGGTTATGTTGAGGACTTGAGGGAGAAGCTGGATATAGGAATGAGGGTGTGCACTGAGTTGATAATCCACCAAAGGTGTCTGGTTGAACGCAGAGGTTCCTAGAGTGAGGAAGTGCAGTAGGCTGCTGAGGATGTGCGAGGAAGATGGTCGACGGTTGACGAATGCTTGATGGTAGATGAAGAAGTTGGTGAAGCAGTAGTTTCCAACTACAAAGTAGGCTAGAGTCAATGGTGTCCAATGGTTGACCTTCAGATATATAGGTTGGAGTTGTGACGGCAACACTCAACCACATGGAGCTTGCCTAAAGGATGACATCTATTAAGGAAGAAGACATCGCCGATGAATGTGAAGTGAACAGGTGAACAGCTAAAGAGGACGCTTCATTAAATACAAAACATGGATGAACTTTTAACCCTAAATCACTGTGTTATTTTATAATAACGCATCAGATCAACATTATATCCCAAATTGTAAATCACCTGCTCTAAACTATATCAGTTCAATTTGAACTGAATCAGACAGATGCTTAGATGCAATGGAAGGTGACACATAAAGAAACAGTTGATAGAGAAAGTAGAGAGGCACACACATTGTATTGTTGAGAGATAAAAGAGAATTATAGCATCAATCAGAGAGATGAAGCTTGAACAGGCAAAAATCAAGTGTTGTATTACACTGTTGCCAAGTTCAACCATCTTTTTCTTTCAATCGTGGCAATGCTTCAAAGAAGAGAGAAAGCAAAAAAAAAAAAAAAAAAACATAGTGTCCTAATTTTTTGGGATTGACCACATGGATCATTCCCCACTGTTGAACTCTATGTAAAACTATACAATCGGTAGTAGCTTCAAGGACACCTAGATTTATTTTTAGTTATAGTTATGTTACATTGGTTGTCTTAGAACATTCTAGATGACAACTAGCATTACACAAAATATGGTAATAATTTCTTCAGAAATTATTGACTGGTCCACATATGAATGAGATAAAATCTAATTAATGCAAGTATCAAACAAAGCTATCTGATTCTTATTAATTCAGCAGTCAATGCATATGAGACAAACTAATGAAACCTAAAAAATGCCAAATAATTGCCAATAAAACTGTCATACAAGCCTTTGATATGACAAGAATAATAAGGAAATTGTAAGCTCACATTGATTGGGATTAAATTGTACAATTCTGGCACAAGTAAATTTAAAAACATTAAAATAGTAATCTTTGTAAATATTATAACAAACACAATGCATTGGCCTACATTATTGTCCTTTAAAAGGGAACTATTTCCAGATAGTGTAGAAAGATAGAAGGTATTGTTAATATAGGAAGTGGCATGACACACAAAACCAAACTACCTCAGCAGGAGCTGATGCATTAGCAATGCCTTTTAAGGATCCTGTCCTTGAGTTTGTATGTTTTCCCTCCTCAATCTGTGACGACCAACTAATATATGATGCTTTTGATGCAACAATACCAGAGCCTTGTTCACTAAAAGAACTGGCATATATCAAGTCAAGGCATGAAATTTCCATTACTGAACTGTCAGAATTATTCGTCACTATTGAAAGTTTACAATCACTAGGAATCTCAGGCTCAATCTCCATTGACAAAAAGGTTCTTGAGTAACTAACCGAACCTATTTTCGCAACAGCCCCAGGAAAGAGTAAAAAACCTTCCTTGTATCTGACTGTGAAGAGATCTAAACCATCTGTAAGCTCAATACTAACCAATCTCAGTAGATCTGCTCCATGGTTTGTTAAAGAAATTATAACAACTGCCTCCGTCACATCGAGGGACTCAAAAGCCTCAATATCTAAGGTAATTAAACCACTTCCATCACTATAATTCGTCTTGCCGTAGACTTCTAGCTCAAGGGGGAGAACAACTGTGGCAGTTTTATCTAGTCTGGAATTGCGCAGTTTTAAACAGGTACCTCCAAGAACCTTTCCTTCATTAGAAGGCCACAATTGCATTAGTAGAACTGACTCAGCCTTGTTAGGAGCTACTTCCCATTGCTTGTTCGGCCTAATGTCTAACCATCTCATTTCTGAGGTATTACTTTCCAGTCTGAACCATTCTTTGCCAGCTAAAAGGTAATCAAGCTCACTTGACAGTTGCTGGGATTCATCCATACGACAAATAAAATGTAGAGATTGATTTGCCTGGCCAGGCAAGGACAACCATGTGCTCACTTCTTCTACATAAAGGACATCATTAAAAGGATTGTGCAAAGAAAAGTCCCAAACCAACTTTCTATTGTTAGGAGCACTAATGCCAACTAAAGGCTCTATTTTGTATGGGGATTCAACAGCTATCCCTCTAGCTTTGATTATGAAACCCCCAGAACTTGTCTGCAAAACTAAATGTGCTGAGGATGAACCCAACCATCTCGGTAGGAACACAAAAGCAATAGAGGTAGACCCACCAGGTGCCACTTTCAGCTCTTGGAAACCATGAGAAAAATACTGAGGGTTACTACTATAGCTTTCAAATAAATGTAAAACTCTATTTTTATGAGGATTCTTCACAGTCAAGGAAGCAATTGAAGGGGTATACAAAGCTCTCTCTCCCCAATCCAGAGAATGAGGAATTATCTCCACATCCATAGAAGAGTCATCATGAAGACCTGAATCAACATGTTTAGAATGGTCATCAAGCTCACTGGTATTCCCATTTGCAGTGCTCATCCAAACATCAGCAATTAGAGGCGCCATACATGACGTGGCGTCTACCGTGTCGCTACTCTTTCCGCCGGCACTTAGCCAATCATCAACCCCGCTCGTGGAATCCACCAAAGAACAGGAAACGACTCTTCCGTTAGATGATCTGAATGTCGCCAGGCCACCAGGCCGCCACTTCGAGATCGTAGCGCCAACCTGAGTTCCATAATCAGGGTCCTGGCAGCTATCATCCTCTGAAGGCCCTAAACCTACTAGGGTCGAAGGAAAGCAGAAAGAAGCAGCCCCCACGCAAGCACCCCGCACCGAATCATCCGCGCAGGAGTTGTAAGCGCCAACACATGATGTGACGAACACAATCAAAACGCCAAACACCAACGACAGCCATCGAAGAACTGGAAAAGGCCTGCTTCGCGCCCTCAAATATCCCCTAAAAACAAAGCCAAGATGAATCGAACATCAGAAAAAGAGACGAGCACGCTCTGATCCATTAAACAGCTAATTCCGAACAAGAAAAACAACGCATGGAGAAGGAAGAAAATAACATTTTGGGGGTAGTTTTAGCATTTGGAAACCCAAGGAACCACTCTCCCGACCGAAAGCTCGCTTACTATATACCAATCAAACCTATTTTTCTATTTGAGATGGGGAGAAAACATTAAACCTAAGGGATTGGCCGCACATGGTGGAAGACGAAACGGAGGTGAGCTAGAGCTTACCGGAAAAGGGAGTGCATGTGAACAGCGCCGGAAAGCATCACGCAGCAAAGAGAAACATGCGGCGGCGTCCGGTCGGTCTGGATCGCCGGCGATGGGTGGAGAGAGGGAGAAATAGAGAGAGAGAGGGGGCGAGGAAGACGAGAAGGTGGCGACGGTAGGGAGACTTCAGTGGTGGTGGCGAAGCGAATAAGAATCCACCAATTCACGAGTATTATTGATATTGGAACTCGAATTGACTATTATGCCCTCACCATACTCGCTCGTGAATATCACGTGGGAGCAATTATGAACATCGATTTATTTCATACAAGAAAAAGGGAATAATTAATAAGATGGTTTCAATTTTCAACGAAGCAAATAAAAAAACAAATTAATATTTTTTTTGTCTTCGCAAATTTATTTGTGAGGTCATGTGAGAGTAATTAACTATAATTAAATTAATATTTTTTTTAAAATGGGAAATTATATAAAAATAAAGGTGCAAAGTCAAATGAGTAATATTTTTTTAATAATATGTAGGCGTCGTATATGGCATAAATCTAAAAAATAATTTTTATATTCAAAAATCGTTTTTTTACTAAAAAAAACTTATTATTTTATTATCATCGAAGGGTGTCTTATATCAAAGAATTTTCTGTATTAATTTTATTTTAATTTAAATTACTTTAATATTAATAAAAATTATATTAATACAATCAAACTGACTCTATTATTAATTAAAGATATTATTTTAATGATAGTTAATAGCTAAAACTATCATAATATCGTTAAAAATTTCTTTAACACTAATGAAAACTCGTTCAATATTGACTAAGATTATTTTATTTAGATTATATTTTTTTAATAAAATTACTTACCTAAGGAAGAGAAGAAATATACCTAACAAATAATAATTTAGAAAGAAAATTTAGGATAAATTATTTTTAAAAATTAACAAATTAAGGTATTTTTTTACTAATAATAATTTTAATTAGGAGAAAAAAATATAGTTAGATAAGTATCATGCATTCCTTTGCCAAAATGTAATTAAAATAGGTCATTAATCATCATTAAGTTAATATTAATTAATTTCCATTAGAAAACATGGATTGGTTAATGCGTTTTATTTGGAGGTATTGACTAAAAAAAACTTTGTTTTTTAACCAATAAATAAACGACACGTGCTCCCAAGGAACGGCGGTTCGCTGTGGTCGCTACAACGGCAGTCAACTCTACGTCCCTGGAGGCAGATTGCATGTCCCAAATTAGTCACATGACAGGGTAATTCGCGAATCGGATGTCGAAACGTGTGACAAGGTGAGGATCCTCTGACAAGGACGCCAATAGTGTTCATTAAAACGACCTTAATGACTTCATTACCAGTAATTTCAACCGATTATTGATATTTTTTTCTTTCTTCTTTTTAATCTTTTTTTTTTATTTTAAAAATGGAAAATACAAGAAAATAATAATAATAAATTTATTTTATTCAAACATATAACTAGAGTTGTAGTTATGTTCAAGTTTATTCAAAAGTAATTATTAAAAATCTTATCAAACTTCAGCTTCTTATTAAGCTTAACTAACAATATTATTGTAAATTAATTAAATGATTATTTAATTTATGAAACTTAATTTATTCATGATTAAATGATCAAACTTGTTTAGTTTATATATATTTTTAATATTGAATGAATATAAATAAAATTTATTGAATCAAATACTAAGTTTATTCATAAACACCTATTTTATTTACAATCGTCTTAAAATAATTAATTTATGAGATTTTTTAATAAATTGAGAACATTATTTATTTTTATAAAATAATAAATTTTGTAATCATCTTAATAAAAAATTCTAAATGATTTTTAAAAAAATAAATATCCTTTTAAATAATACTAAATTATAAAAATAAACTGAACAGTTTAAATACAATTATTTTGTTTTGCTATCTTATTATTCACAAACGAACCGAGAATAATTTAGCCCAAGATTTATTTATTTCACTTAGATTAATTGTATTAATTTGAATATAATAAAAAGGTGATTATGTTCGTCGCGTCACTTACCATCCTTCTTATATGAAGAGAAGTAGATTACGGAATCGATTTATAGTCGACCGTTAAATGACTAGGAGGTAGGAGTGATTTTTTTTTCTAAGGACGCAAAATCGATGTTTTCCTTTTTGTAAAGGTGGAATCCACCATCCTAACGGTCTTACATCGTCAGTCCTACAATCATCTATGTGTTAATAAATTAGAAAATTATAGTGAACCAGTAAGTGAAAAACTTTATTTCTCAAATTTCTCAAGATTTAAACTCTTATTCTAGATTGTAATTTTACACCGTCCTAATCAACTCAATCCGGCTTCGAGACTTACTTGCATTAATCCTAGAAGTTTGAAACTGACGACTAGATTTATAATTTCACCCCAATTATTTACAAAATTAGTTTACAAAATTATTATTCCGTTGAAGTCGCTATCCAATAAAGCCCCTATATTTATGTCCCTGTCACAAACATACTTTTTTAAAAATGGTATACTTATCGAAGACGCAACTTCTTGTTAAAATATAAATAAAGTGGAAAAAAAAATTGGCCAACAAAACATTTGCCAATTAAAAGAAGAGAGACAGCAATTTGTATTCCCCCAAGGTTAGCAAATTATTATTTGTTTAGTCAAAAGGAAATGAGAAAGTTGTATTGCTCGCGAAAAAGGATGTCAAGTTGTTCTTATTTCCTCAAAAGCAACAAAAGAGGTGTTTTTTTTTGCAAATATACTTCTTTATTAGTATTGACTACGAAGGGATAGCTTATTTTTCTAATACTTTAAAGTTTAAACTATGGGGAAAACCCCTTTTATTTTAGACAATAGATATCCTAACCATTCTAAATTACATTCTTTATCTTTTAAATTACTAAATCACAAACTATATGGTATATGATACAATAGATATCCTACCAACTCTAGGTCAACAAGGACTCTCTTGCATAAACCCACTCTCGAGCTAACCAAGTCATCGTACAAGGTCACTTGGCTAAGCTAATTTGAGTTCTCGAGCTGATTTGAGCTGTAAAACTCGGCTGACCTGTCGAGCCAATCTGAGTTACTTAGTCGATTCGTGCTATAGAGATGGGACAACAACCTGCTGAGCTAATTCAAACTAGTTTGAGTTGTTGAGCTAGTCCGACCTAGTTCGACTTGTTGAACTGTGTTACCTAGTAATACTAGTGCCTTTCCAACCCTCGCAACTGGCAACTCATAATTCACTAATCTGTTAAGCGTGAGATTATATAAATAACATAGATAACTTTAACTTAAATATTTTCACCTTCTAGATTTTTATTTCTTTTTTTTGTGAGGTCCTCCTCAATATATGCCGGGAGGAAGCAAACTGATTTGTTACGTCGAGGCTAGTGTTTGACACTATCTCTGTAAAACGATATGAATGTATGTCTTAGATTGCTAATGCTTGAGTTAATGATTTCCTAATGAAAAGGGATCTATATATACTTGATGAAAAGATAAGTAATTCTTTGTTGAGGACTGATTTGGACCGTTGTTTTTGAAAGGATATATCTCTTTAACAAATTTTTAGAGGTAATTACACTCATCTAAGTACCTCTTACAATTCGTCCTCCAAGTTACGTGGAGAAAAGTAAACCGACGTTCAAATACTTAGGGGTTAGAGGGATTTTTTTTTCTGATGATATACGTTCGTTTAAAATTAATCCCTTATCCTTATCTCACCGTAATAAGTCTGTGAGTACATGTTATAATGTGGGGACGGGACCGCGGTGAGCTCTTTGTTGAATTCACGATACACGACGACAGAAAGTCCGAAAAAGAAAAGTTGTTGGAATTAAGGAAGAGAATGTATTCCGTTCAATTTATCTTTTCGCTCGTGGTAAACACAGAGCACTAATAAATTCGAAACGCCA
>JBAMIE010000114.1:3487415-3501089 GCA_037177295.1 Kaempferia parviflora
GTCATCATCTACAGATTGGCACTATCACACTGCCTTTTGTTCCTTCCTTGCTACAGATAGCAGATATATTTACCAAGGCTCATTCTGCTTCACGCTTCCGTTTTTTATCTGACAAACTCTTAATGCTTTTAGCTGTAGCATCGTGAGTTTGAGGGGGGATGTTAGATTATATATATTTATTAGATTTGGTCTTTCTAGACTTAGTCTTTCTTTAGACTTAGTCTTTTAGTTTAGGGTTTATGTTCTCTATATAAAGACTTATATTTTTTATTTCTCATGCACTTTTGGAGATTTAATAAGATGGCTAGCTTTTTCCTTTTCTTAATTTCTACAGTCGCCACCTTTATCACCGAAACTGGATAGAATTTAACTTTGAGCTAACTGAAGATGTCTCATAATAAAATCTTGTTGTTGTTGCAAATCTCTTAAGAGCTCATTTCTTCATCTCTAACTCTCCTTTCTTCATCTCTTTCTAATAGTATGCCCTTCAACTATAAAACTTCTTCAGTCAGGATATTGATCTGAGTCATAACTGCTGATGGGGTGGATATGAGAAACTCTATGATTTTTTCTTAAATAACTCATTCCTAATATCCTTCCTCCTTTCTGTCCCACACTAGCATCCAGTTATAAATCTATATTATTACTGACAGATGACTCAGTTTTGTCGCAAGAACATGAACTCTTCTGGGCTACCTTGAGCTCATCGTTTTTATCCTGTATTGTAATGACAATTAAAATAAATATATTGTAACAATAATTTTGAAATGTGTATATTTTTAATTAATCTAAACCTTTATTGCTTTAACTCTAGGCCCGCTCTAAGACTTGTCCTTTTTTGTAAAAGTTTTGGTGAAAGTTTCTATGAATAAAAGTTCTTTTCCCATATCTTTGATTAAAAAAAACAAAATTAGAAATAATGAAATAGTACAGATTAAAAAAATAATGAAATAGTTAAAAAATAATTAGAAGAGTTAAAAAGATTACCATTCTTCGTCTATACTCATCAATATTAATTAAACCTCCCACATAGGTCGCTAATGAGTCTCCTGAATTAAAAGATATGTTTAATCTATTCGGTTGACTCGTTTGTTTGCTTTCGTTAGTTACCCAACAATTATTGATCTTAGTCCAATTATCCTCTACGATACAAAGTGGTTTTCCCCCTTATGTTTGGCATGATTCAGAGTATGTCAGATGTGATCAACACATTTTTTTTCTAGAATATCCTCTTAATTTCCAATTAAATGTCCACTGAATAGAAAATAAAATAATTGAGTATATATAATTAATTTTATTTTAAATATATAATTGAGTAATCAGGTATACCTTAAACTCACTCCACCATAAGTCTTTTGTTGATGATGGAGTGCTTGAATAACTGAATCTCTCATCCAATGATTATTCACGATTCGATTAATATCTTGAATAATACGTACCAAATTTTCGAACCTATTATAATTAAAGGAAAAAAAAACAATGGTAAATAATTTGATTCCCAATGGTCAATGACAATTATTAACTACAATAGTAACAAGAAAAGTCTGAAAATAAAAGATAGGGGTGACCATATATTTAAGATCCCTAAGCTAGCAATTATAATTGACCATGTTTTGTAACTAGCTTAATCCAATCCAATCCAATCCAATTGTTCAATAGTCCAATTATTTAATATACTATACACATGAAGAATATCATTAGATGTTAATTAAAGATATTTTAGAGTATTTAATAAATGAGAGATTGAATAAATTAGACACTAATCTAAAGGTCTTGTTGAAAAAAAGATAATGGCACTTAGTTGTCTCTCAGGTACCTACAGTTCGATTTCCAGCTATGGCGCATTTGTAGAGATTTTTCCTCCAAATGAGAATTGCAACTAAGGGATGTTGGGCTTCTGGGCCACCCACCGCTAGTGCTTTCCGATTTACCCTGGTCGGTGAAAAACTTTCATGAGACCATGCCGGTCACCCAAGGCTCGATGTTACCCAGCCTGATTAATCATTATTGAAAAAAAGGTATCACATAAAAAAAACGTATGTATCTTCTTAAGCAACCTAGTCTTAAAATGTGTTATGTTCAACTTAAATTAAATTCAAATAATCTCTTAAGCAACATAGGCTTAAAATGCACATCATGGAGAGGCATTAACTCTAAATTAATACCCTAATAATGCTCATATAACATTCATCTCCAAAGCGACCTAGATAAACGATCGCAAGGAGAAGCCATATAAGATCTATATGAACTGATATGGTGGTATTAATAATATTTATCTTAGGAAGAGTTCATAACTGAGAGGATGAATAAAGATGAAGTGAAATTAATATTAAGATCTAGTTGAAAATAAAGTAACCCATTAAAACATCATGAAATATAAGCATTACTAAAGCATTAAGTGAACAATGTTGTTAAATAAGTAGAGGACAAAGTATATTAGTAGAGCATAGAATAGAATGAAATACTAATTGATGCATATCTGAACTCAATTATTTAAATAAAATAAACTTGATAAAAGTTGACAATTAAAGTTACACAAATCAAACCAAATTTTAATCCAACTTATAAATTATAGGGTAAATTAAAAAATTAAAATATTATTTTTATATTTATGAATCTCCGGAGGGGACTATAAACTCTTGAATATCTTGGACCTCAGAAAATGAGAATCTGAGAGGAACTGGATCTGTTGAATCGTGCAGTGATGGTCCTACAGCCGGATAGGGGGGCATAGGTACACTCCTAGGTACTGATTCGCCGTGAGAACTCTGTCTATGCCCACCCCATCTTTCTAAAAATTCAAAAATAGAATAAAGTTAAAAAAAATTGATCCATAATAAATAACATGGAAAAACATAACACCATATTTGTTAAGAGAGAGTGTGTGAGAATCCTGCGACAATAGATATCTCCTCTAATGACCTATAATATATATCAAGAAATATAAAGCATTAACATTTAATATATATAAGTTTACGAATGAGACAATACATATACCAAAAATTGAGCTACAAATTTTCTAAATTTATAGATTAATATTAAATTTACTCAAAACAAAACGACAGTAAGTTATAGGAAAATAAAAGATCATAATTTTTTTATATTAAGATAAAAAAACTTACCCTTCATTACAAATCAAAGTCTTCATTGTCATTGTCATCCTCATCCATGTGGTCCTCCTTCTCCTCCTCATCATCATCAATTTCACTTGCATCCACATTTATCATTGATCTCATAATGTTGGAATAATATACTTCTCGGTCTGAAATGTATTCACAACTTTCTCTTACTTTCTCTTATTAATATGCAATGTCTTCCCAATGTTCTTCAATTTTTTTCGTGCTTTTGTTTTATAAACAGCCCACCAGTCAATTTTGTCACGTTTCAAACTATGATATGAAGCATAAAATACTTGAATTGCTTGTTGTGCCAACACATATGGTTCATATCTCTTATACAATCTCTTATGATTTATTTCAACCAAATTATACCGTGGATGCACCCTTCATCCCTTTAATAGGGTCAAACCAGCAACACATAAATAATATAACTTGCATTTTCTGACCCAGTGTATTATACCTCTATAATTTGATCCAACAATCCATAAAAATCATTGCTTACATCTCCATCATTGGATAACTGAACATAAACCCCACTATTCATTATACTCTTCCCCATTCCATACTCTTGAGTATGAAAATTATAGCCATTTATAAAATAAGTTGGCCAAATGTGTTCCACTACCTTTGGACCCCATGAAAGATGGAATAACATTTCTTGTTCAAGGTGAGCTCGATTATCATGAACCTAAAGTCAAATATGCTAATTGTAAAAGTTTGTATATGTGTAAACGAAATCCAAATTGTGTACTTACATATGATTTGAACCACGGTGCAAATTCTTCTTGGCATAAGCCATCAAAGACTTGTCTCGACAATTAAGAATATAAGTTTACAAAAATCCTAAGATAAAAATTAAATTATAACATTAAAAGTTATGACATAAGAAATATAAAAAATAAAAAATAAATACTAACTCATAATATGATGATACTTCTGGATAATTTAGTAAAATATATGTATGGGCTGCCCACCATTCTTGACCAGTTAAGTATCTCTCCTTACATGATCCACTTGGTCAACCAAGGTAGTTAACAATTGAGAATGAGTTCAAATTGAGATCAATATGACCCTCATCATTTCTTCCTTGTGTTTTTCTTTTTGTTCTGAACGTGAGGCTCAAAATAATATGATATAAAAGTTGTTACTTTATCCACAATATATGCATTAATAATAGAGGCTTCAACTCGTGCCTTATTTTTTACTTTTTTCTTTAAATGAAATAGAAATCTGATGGTTAAAAACAAATTTATTAGATATTAATATATAATAAATAGTATGAAATTTATAATGCCTTTAGATTGACAAAGTATAAAAGAAATAACTTTTACCTTTCAAATGGATACATCCATCAAAAATGGACAGGTCCTCTAACTTTGGCCTCATACGACAAGTGAATAAAGAGATGTTCCATGGAATCAAAAAATGAGGGTGGAAATATTCTTTTCAAATTACACAAAATTATTGGAATGTCTCTTTCTAGCTTTTCCATGTGTGAATGTCTTAAAACTGTGTAGCAAATATCATGTAGAAAAATGCTTAACTCTGCAATTGCACCCCATACAAAATTTTGTAAAAGTTCCTTAAAAGCAATGGGAATGAGTCATTGCATTATTATATGACAGTCATGACTTTTTAAACCAATCAATTTGCATTCTTTCATATTGACACATCTTGCAAGATTAGAGACATACCCATTTGAAAAAGTTTAATAATTTCAACCATTCATAAAAGATACGTCTCTGATTTTAATTCAATGTATAAACTGCCTTTGGCATTGGTCCCCTACTATTTCCATCAACATCAAGAGTGAGTCTTTTACAAAGAAGTTGCATATCTTTTCTTGCATTCAGGTTGTCTTTGGTTTTTCCGTTGATATCCATCATTGTATGTATCAAATTATCGAAAAAAATCTTTTCAATATGCATTACATCAAGATTGTGATGAATCAAATGACTAAACCAATATGGTAAATCATAAAATATACTCAGTTTAGTCCATTTATGTATTCTTCTATATTCATATGTTGTACCATGTAGCTCTACAATAACAGATGGAGAGTCAACCACTCATCACTAAATCTGTTCACCAGTTAATCTCAATGGCAGAGGAGTTCTTTCAATTCTATTTTTAGTGAATTCATCTTTATTTCTTCTAAAAATATGATTTGGTGTTAAAAATTGTCTATGACAATCAAAATAACTTGATTTCTTCCTATATTTCAATCTGAATGACTTTGATCTCTTCATACATATTGGGCATCCTAAGATCCCAACGGTACTCTAACCCAATAGCATACTATAAGATGAAAAGACATTTATGGTCCAAAGAAGAGCAACCTTCATTATCATATGTAGGAACACCTTCATCCTATAATTGTTTTAGTTCTCCAATCAGTGGTTGCATATAAATATCTATTAACTTTTTCAGATTTTGTGGGCTAGGTACAACCAATGTTAAAAACATATATGGTGTTTTCATGCACATCCCAGGTGGAAGATTATAAGGAGTTACGATAACTAGCAAACATGGAAAATTTCTGCCCAATTTACCAAACGGATCAAAACCATCAGCACACAGACCTAATCTAATATTTTGAATCTCCTTTGAAACTTTTGGATATGTTCTATCAAAATTTTTCCATGCCTCTGCATTTGATGGATGACACATTTGCACCTCTTATGTATGATGATTTGTATGCCAAGTCAAGTGTTCAGTAGTTGCCTTTGATACATAAAGCCTTTGTAACCTAGGAGTTAAAGGCAAATAAAACATCTAACTATATGATTTACATCATTGTCGATTCCTTCCGATGCTTTGTACCTTGCTTGATTCCAAAATTTATAAACATCTACATCTGCATCATCACCCCAATATAGCATACAACCATCTCTGGAAGCATCAATTCTTTTTACCGGAAGACCTAATTCTATCACAAGTTTTTTCATACTGTAATTGTCATTCGATAATCTATTATCACACAGCAATGCCTCTTCAAAAGCTTGAACAAACCTATTAAAACAATCTTGTGTCACATTATCCTCTGCCTTAATATTATATAATCATGCGGTGAATGATAATTTAGTATGATTGTCATAACCATCCCATAATGGTTCATCAGTAGCACTCACCACTTCTTGAAATTGAAGATATGTTTCATCAACGCCTGGTACCAACGGTGATGTCTAAGTAGTAAACATTTGTTCAACTAGTGGAGGATAACTAAAACTTGTACCACACATGAGAGGATTGAAATTCTGACCTACAAGATCAATCACTATCCTCTGATAAGGATTTAATTGATTATAATAACTCTTATCACCACTAACTGAGACTTGTATGTTTCGATCATAATCCTCATGAGATATGAATGGTTCACCAGGAGATGTCCAATTATAGTACTTGGGAGTAAAACTAAATCTACAAGGATGTTCTTTAACTTTATCATAAGGTAAAAATTTATCATTATGACACTTTCTATATGGATATCTTATCTTATTATCATCCATATACTGAACTTGACTAGATGTAAAATTTAAAAATTACCTCAAGCCAGTTATATGAAATCAGTTTCTATGGGCTCTTGTAAATTTCCTAATTTTATAAATGTACTCTCATACTAATTTTCCTTTTACGGTAATTTCTTTTAACACAAATGTGTATGAAAAATTTAAAACACATTCAAAAAATCATCAGTCTCAATATATTATATCAAATTAATATATGAGTGCATATATATAATAATTGTATTTTTAGAAACCCATAGGAATTGGTTACTTTAGGTCCATCAAGGACCTTTGAAAATCTTAAATTATTTTTTATAAATGATATAAGGATATTCTGCGATGAATTTCTAAATTCATTGCAGAATCAACGACAAATTCTAAATTCATTGCAGAATCTGCGATGAATCCCTAAATTCATCATAGATCTACGATGATTTTAAAATTTACTACAGAATGACTTTTTTCCGTAGGCAGTTGATGGACCTATATTTCTCAGAATGATATGAATCAATTTCTATGGGTTCCTAAAAATACCCTGAGTATATAAATGCTCTTAATTATTAATTTCACCAAATATATTTTTTCCATTGGTACATCAATTATGTGCACTTAAGACTTAGTAATTTTTTTTATAAAGAGTTAAGAATTCACTCCGTTACACATATTTTGAAATTAAAACAACATCGATTGGATTGACATATATGAGACTAATTTTCATGGGTTCCTATAAATGTCCTGATTATACAAATGTACTCAAATATTAATTTAACCTAATATATTGATATTGATGATTTTTTAACGTGATTTAGATATTTTGTATGTATTTATGTTAAAAAAAAACACTTATTAGGTAAACTTAGTATGTTAGGGCATTTATATACTCAGGAGATTTATAGGAACCCATAGAAACTGATTTCGTGTCAATATGAACTCTTTATATCCATCAACCGCCTTTGATAATTTTATTTTGATTTTTTTATAATATAAGGGCATTTTGTGATGAATTTTGAATTCATTGTAGAATCTTCAACGAATTGTAAAATTCATTACAAAAGACATTTAAAAAAAAACTTTCCAAAGCTGGTTTCTGGACTTACAGAGCTCAAAATTATATGAAATAAATTTCTCTGGGTTCTTATAAATTCCCTTATTTTATTAATGTCCTCTCATATTAATTTTTCTTAAAAGGTAATTTCTTTTAACTCAAATGTGTATGAAAAATTTAAAGTACATTCAAAAAATCATCAATCTTAATATATTATGTCAAATTAATACCCGAGGATATATATATAATAAGGGTATGTTTAGGAACCCATAAGAATTAGTTTCATGTCAAACCGAGCTCTATTGATCCATCAACCACCTTTAAAAATTTTAAATTATTTTTTTAAATATAAGGACATTTTGCAACGAATCTGAAATTCATTACAGAATCAGTAATGAATTTCTAAATTTATCCCAGAATTTATGACAAATCTTAAATTTATCCCAGAATCTGCGACCCTGTGACGAATTTCAAATTCATCCAAAAATTTGTGATGAATTTCAAATTTATCCTAGAATCTGTGACGAATTTCAAATTCATCCCAAAACCTGCGACGAATTTCAAATTCGTCTCAGAATCTTGAACAAATTAGTTCTTTGTCACAAAATCTGCAATGAAAATTTTGTTCATCGCTAACTTCCTACTATTTCAGTGACAAAAAATTTTTTGTTGCTAACTTTTGACGGAATTTTTTTCATTACAAATTTCGTTGCGAATTTACAACAATTTATATTTTTGTCACAAAATTTGTTGCTGATTTGTGATGAAAAAATGTTGGCGCAAAATTTTGTCCCTAAAAACCTTTTTTTTTTTTTTTTTTTTTGTAATGTGATTGTCCTAACCAAAATACATGTACCTATACTTCTTAAAGACTAACGTAACATCAAAACAACATATAACATAATACCAAACAATATTATATTCCATCGCCTAGCTTGCTAGCTTGGTGTGGTTGGTATCCCACTACCGGCTATAGATGATATTAGTTATGGCTTCAGACCCCCAACTCCCAGTGATGGAGCCAAGTGCAGCTACACTAGTCCTTCAAGCTTCCCAACCATGAGTCTGAGCCATAGCCCAAAGTTTGTGTAGATTAATGTAACTAGTCCGATATGATGAGCCCTATTTTGCATCCAACAAGTCTTTTCCTACAGCCACAACCTCATATTCAACTTCCCAAGGTTTGTACCGTTTGAGAGTCAAGCACTAAATCTATAGCACTTTGGTTAAATGCATAATCACCCATGCACCCATGTCCCTAGGTTGAGGTTTGTGTACATCTCCAGATGCCTAAGCTCACAAGCCCAAGAATCCTAAGTATCCTTATTTCCTAAGTAGAGAGCCTTGAGTATCAATTGAACGCCCAAACACTCAAGGCTAGACACCCCGGATACACAGCATCTCAAGCACCTCAACTCATAACCTAAGTACTAGGGACCCACAAACCCGAGCACCCAAGCAATAACGACCCAGCCCTATGGCACCCAAGTCACATCCCTTGAAGAAGTGCCTCTTCATTCATCATGTATTCCATGAAAGCACAGCAGGGTCTATGATGACTTGAAGACTGACTAGTCGATGTTCTCTTGCTTGATTTGGATGAAGATGTAGCTTTCTTTTTTCCTTTTGAATTTCCTTTCTCCACTACAATTGTTAATCTTGTTTCCTTAATAAAATGGTTAGCAAGCTATTCATGAGGTTGAAACTCTCAAAATAATTCATCATTTTAACATATGATAAATCTTTAGAAACTTTATATGTATCAATAAAAGAAGATGTAATGGTGTTCTATGAAAATATTTTAATACATAGTTGATGGGAGAAAATCGCAAGTGCATAGTTGTTATCAAGTAATAAAAATATTGATCTCATAAGGATTATAAATAGAGTAGTAATCAGAATTCCGAAGTAGGCAATCTAGAACAATAGAAATTGCAAGAATTGTGAAAGAAAGAAAATGAATCAAGAAAACAAGAGGAGTCTTAGAAGAAATTAGGTTTTCAAAAACAATTCTAGGATTTTGATTTTACCACGATGATTTTTAACACCCTAAATATCATTCACTTTCTTACCTCAATGTTTATTCGCGTGAAGGTAGTCTATCACTAGGTAACCGATATTGACTTTTGGAATAATACTGGTGTGTTTACCCAAATGCGACGTCTACATTAGAGGGAACCTTACAAAAGTGATCGTTTTCTCAGGGAGACCCTTGTCATGTGGCCCAATGGTCCTCTAGGTTCTATCCCCTAATTTGTGACTCCTAATTGTGGTAAATTCATTAGGTTCTGTGATAACTAATGTTGCCCTCATAAGGTTTTGAACTACTTTGGTGAACAACACCTCATATCTCTTGGTCTTTATGAATCAATGAATTAGGTTCGCCTTTCGGTCTTTTCTGCATAACGTGGGATACGAAGATATCTTATCTTAGTGCATTAATCAAGTATTCGCAATATTCTAGATCATATATTAAAGAAAGATGAATAGATATAAAAATAGTGTCAACAAGTCAATAGGGATACTGCCTCATCATAGAATTTAGAATAATTCTCCATGAAGATGGAGTTATAACCAAAAGGATAGAGAAGAAGACATTCTACAACTCAAAATCAAGAGAAAAGGAGAAAAGAATGTTTAATAGTGTGTCAATCATTGTCTTCGGATGAGCTCCAAACTCTATAGTAGATGGAAACTTCGATGGCTCCTTGGAAATGAATCTCCTAGGGGTTCTTGCCATGGGGAAACACCTTCCCTCTCAAACAAAAGCTTCTTAGGGGTCTTTATAGCCCTCAAAAACAACCAAAACTGTTGTTTGTTTCCTAATTTCTCGGGGTGCCACCATTGAACCATGACCGTTATGGGAGATACAACCTGGGAGTGTTGTTCCCTGTGGCCAAAAGAGAAGGCCTAACATAGCTGTACTCGGTGGCACATCAAGAGTGTGTCGGGCGCTGGGTCATGGAACATGGTTGTGCCTAGGGGAATGGCCTAGGCGTTACCAAAGATGGTTTACAATAGATGGGGCACATCAGTACTTGGGAGCCCAACCAACTCATGCCAGAGGTTGTGGCCTCCGCATTTGCTCCGTTTTGATTCTAACTTCGGCTAGAGGAACATGCACGTGTCAACCAAAGCTTGCTCCTTGCTGTGGACTCTATTTCTAAAGCCTTTTTTACTCCAATAAAGCTTTGATTTCATGTCCTATCAATCCAAAATTATAAAGAGTGGTTCTCCGAACTAGAAGAGTAAAATAGGTGAAAAAGAGATGAAAGTATGCACAATATGCTTATATGATTAAACAAAATGAATGCAAAATAATATCAAAAACTATATATGAAACACACATACATCAAATACCCACAAACTTGATCTTTTATTTTTCCTTAAGCAAAATATGCAATTTAAATCTATGTGTGAGAGCAATGCATCATAATCCCTAATAAATCAGTTCATTCCTATAATGTAGTTTCATTAATGATCAAAGATAAATGAACTGTCCTAATGCGGCCTAACTAAAAGTTCTTCATTCTTAGTGCAAAAAATGGTCCAAATCTCTTGTTTCATTCTTCAATCTTATTTAAGTCTTTATCTAACCATGTTTTTAATACTTTTAGCGATATGCAATTACCTGCCACACACAAGGTTCATTCCCCCAAGGTATTATGCACTATCTACATAAGGTCTCAAATGAGTACTCAATTTCAAGAGAAACATAATAGGTATTTTTTTCAATAAACTAACTCGATCTCTAAGGAGTATCATACCATTTCCACTAACGACACCGATTTTTTTAATCCCATCTTCTTTTTTCATACCACTAAAGAAAACTTTTTCTGAAGTGTATTAGTTGATTGGTGGCCAAGAGAGATTATAACTCATGTGTTTTGGGATTTGAGGTTTGCGTAGTTAACTAATAATTAGAGATTAGTTGAGTAGCAGTTATAGTCAATTGGGTCAGTCAGATAAGGTTCATTGTAAAATATTTTTCAATCGACTAAATACTAATCAGTCGATTGATGGTGGGATTATGCTACAACAACCAATTCAAATATTATTGAAGATGGAAGTTTCAATGGTAGAATTTGGATAAGATAAAATGGATCAGTTGCCTGATGATTTCCATATCAATAAAATAATAGGATTCGAGGAATGCTAAAAAAGGGGTGCGAAGGATTACAAGAAGTATCAAAATTTAGTGCAAACAATCCCAATACTCTTCATCATCGAGAGCTTCACTGTAAATCTTTTGCTTCTCTTTATTTTTCTTGTATTTAGTGCCACACTTTTGATGAAGTCAAGGAGGAGAAACTATAATGGTGTTCTTGGATGTGATCCACTTGAGGAACAAAAGTCATGGACGTAACAATTTTAAGGAATTGTGAACCACATTAAATTGACTGTGATTTTGATTTGTCTTTCATTTTAGATTTTATTTATTTTTTCTGAGAATAGAAACAACAAATGTTAAATGTGGTATTCATCCCCTTTACCATATCAGCATATGACCCAACAAGTTACTCCTCAAAAGTCTTACTTGAAAATGATTCTCCTTCAAGACGCAGAGAAACCTCATAAAAAAAGATTATGGGATAAAATTGAAAGATATTGAATCCTTGTAAGAGATTGAAGATTATAAAATCTTAAACCCATGAGTTTCAGCTAGAGCACTTCGGGGCTATAAAAAAGATAATGAGTATTGTAAGGCATTGTTTTGTTCTTTTTGGGTACCCTTTCATTCTATATTTATAGCTTTCAAACAAAACTTAAGCCTTCAAACCGAACTTAGATAAGTTTTCCACAACTATTCTATTTGAATTCAATTGGCTAGCTAAATCATCCTTCAAATGACTGAAATGACAATGATGAATGTTTTATCTACCAATAACTACTCTATAGTTGATTGAACTCTTATGTATTTGACTCAAATCCATTGTAGTCTACTCAAATCATTTCAATCAACTTAACTACATAAAAATTGAAAGCTTTTCTACAACAGTTACTCTCTTTAATTGACTCAAATATGGTTCAGTAGACTCAAATTAAAGTCATTCAACTCAAATGGTTGCAACAACCAACTAATCAATCCAATGAATTGTTGGGACAGGGAGCTATGGGGGGTGAATAGTTGCTCATCTCGCTTCGTTGAAGATAATTTGTAGCGGAAACTCGAAGCGAAAACTCCACCAATGCTAGCACGAGGATTACTTGGTATCCACCTCAAGATGAGGTGACTAATCCAAGGATCCAACCCTCTGTCTGTAACACACGCCCTTATCTACGCTCAGGGCGACGCTACTTAACATACATAACATGTATAACTTAAACATACTTAAGTTCTTACTCATTCATGACATAATACTAGCAAAAACATGGAAGCATGCTTGATTTTCATTCAAGTATAAACACATGTATCCATAAGAGAACCTACATGATAGCATATGTTATAAACTTCATAATCTAACATGTGAGAGCAAGAAGACCTAAATGAGCATGCACAACCCATTCTAATAGGGTTCGGCCAAACAAGAAAAGAGCATGAGAACCTATCTACAACATGATAACAAGAGGTTAAGGCATACATGGCAATATAGAAGTAGAGTACAAGTCTAATGGTACACATATGAATCATAAAAATAAAGAGGCATGGAGTGTATCATTCGGCCATAAGCTATCATAAGTGTGAGTAAGGTTTAATAATCCATAGAAGTGCTAATCACAATCTAATAACAATGCTAAGCATTCATCAAAAGCACCATAAGCCTTCCTATAAGATTCGGCCAAACAACAAGTCAAGCAAGTGCATATCAACAAAAGTCATACTTAGGTTTCTTTAGCATGAATTCATGTAACAATTTATAAGTAGCTAGCATGCATAGAGTGAATAAGTACTAGCAATAAACATAGCATTCAATTCATGTCTTGTAACATCAATGAGTTCAAGTATAAGCGGAAGTCAAATGAACACAACATCTCTAGTCCTAGTGTCGTAGATAACTAGAGT
>JBAMIE010000114.1:3509022-3523110 GCA_037177295.1 Kaempferia parviflora
CTTATTAAGAAGGAAATATTTCAGTCTCCTATTTATCTTTGACATGATCTAATACCAAAGTATTTTTGCATATAATGATATCAAATATGTACCAAATAAGGCAACATATGTAATAGAACAAGCATAAATCATTAGAAGAAGGTTATAGAAGCTCCAAAGGATGAAAGGTTTATGTTGGCAAAGGTACTACTAGAAAGTCAAAAATTCTTTCATAGTGTTGAAAGCCTTCATGAGAAAAATCTGTAATTCCTTATATAGGGACATATAGGTCCATTAGCCTGCTTATTGCTAAGATGTGTTCCCAGCTCCTGAATGCCTGCGGGAGGGGATGTCGTCGACTTCGGAAGCCTTTGAGACAGGACGTCGATGACCGTTTAGGGCAAAGAAGGGTTTCGGAGAGAAATGTCAGAGAGTTGGAGCTCTTGAAAGCCTTCGGGAGGGGACATTGTCGACTTCGGAAGGGGATATCTATGGCGTTGCTGGTGACTGTCGAAGGTGGGAAGAAGGTGAGAGTAGTCACGAGAAAGGTTTAGGTCAAAGGGTTTCAGAGAGAAATGTCGGGAGCAAAGGAGTTCGACGAGAGATTTACCACAGTGCACTTCTTTGCATCATGTGTTTTTCATGAAAAATAGTATTTATTTTTTATCGTTACCTGCGTGGAACACGGAGATATAAAAATTTTGGGACAAAGATTTAAACTTCTTAAAAATAGATCTTGAATCTACTGTGCCAACCTACTGTCAATTAATTAATTAATTAATTGTTATTGCTTCTGCTTTCTTTGTTACAGTCGTACAAAAGAAATAATTTTTTTATCTGAATTAATTTACTTCTCTCGGACTTTTGGGGCAACTAGTGTGTCACGAAGAGGGACGCCTACGTGTTGCGATGTTGAACTTGTATATTCATTATTAGTGTTTTCTGTTTTATCTTGACAGCAAAAAATTTTCTGGTTTAAAAGAAGATGAGAAGGAATGGTGCAAGAAAATAAATATTTAATTTTTATCAAAGATTAATTCAATGGCACAATAAATAAAACCGTTTAATATCAATAATATGTTTAAAATATTAAAGTTAGAAGATATTTAAAGAAAAATCTAAATTTAAACATATAAAGTTAAATAAAATAATTTAACTTATTAAAAAATATTATAGATTAGACACTTAAACTTCATAAAAAATAGTTAAACTCAACAAAAATATAGTTTTAAATTAATAAACATTACCTTAAAAAATTGTTATTATAATAGTTTTAATTAATTTTAATTAATTTTTAATTCAGTAAAAATTTTAATTAATTAATTTATTTTTATACATAATATTTTTAATGAATTGAATTTAAAAATAAAACAACATATTTTAATATACTGTATCAGCTACAGTAGTTTTAAATTAAAAACATTTTCTAAAAAATATGATAATTTTTTTAATATTTTTTATTAAAGAATTTAATGTATTGAGATTATAAAAAGGAAAGTAAATTATGCGATCTGTTTATAGTCAATCGTCAGGAATTTTTTTATAAAGACATGCCACCTGTCAGGAACAAATCGGACCAGATGTCAATCTCATGAAGCCATTGCCTCATGGGCCAGCATTGTAGTGGGCCCAATATATATAGATATAAAATGTGTGGTAAAATTTGTTGGGTTAGAAAATAAAATAAAAAAAGCTCAAATCCAAATTAAAATTGATTGTATCGGTCACAGGTCACAGGTCACAGGTCACAGGTCACAGTTTCACTTATAGAATTTAATTGGCTATACCAGTCACAGAAAGTCAGAAGAAATTTTTTCAAATTAAAATGGATCAAAACTTATTTTCAATCGACAATAACACAAGAAAGTTTGAATGTATATAGTCATCAATTGAAAAAAAATTATCAAACATCCTAATTATTCAAGCTTAATTAATATTTTTATATCTAAAATAGTAAAATGTGTATTATTTAAGTGATTGTTGATAATTTTATACTTATGATTTAATTACATCACTGATACTTTGAATATTATATGTCATTTAACTTATGTATTTTACTTTATATTTTGTAGGCTTAATTGAAAAAAATGTATTGTAAATTTTAAGGGCCCATTTTTAAAATTCGGTTCAGACCAAAAAAATCGTAGTACGACCGTGGTCAGGAATTAATTCCTTATCCCATTCTATCAAGTTTAGCTCCAAGTAAGCCGCCCCAGACAATTCGCTCAGAGCGCTGAGCAATCCAGCAGCCCCTCATCCAATTGCAACCTCAATTAAATGATGATAACAAAATAAGAATCAATTTGTTTTTTATTGTTAAATTTTTTCGAAAGAGTTTTTTTATTTATTATTAAAATAACACTCCATTTCACCACAATATATTTTTTTAATAATATATTTATTTTTGATATTATTATAATAACTATAAAATTATAACGGTTATAATATACATTTCAACCATGATCAATCATAATAATAATATATTATAATAATTAAAATATAAATATTTTATCTTTTGATTAATACTATATGATACTAATTATGAATTATAATAATTTTTTTTTAAAAATTACTAATTGAAATTGTGTTTTATAGTTAAGAAACCTATAGATAAGGCAAAAAATAAAAAGACACTCTAAATTAGGTAAGACATCAAAAGGCGTTTAGAAAAAAATACTAAAATGGTGTCCCATTAAATATTTTATTTTGAGAGCAATATTGTAATAGCTATGATTAATTGCTATAATATTTATAAACTAATAATTAGTTGCGGTAATGTATACATTTAATATAATATAATATTATGATAGTATTATAGCAGCTTATTTAGTAGCTGCTACTACTAAATGACTACTGCAATTTTTTTAAGTGATTTTAATGAATTTAAAATAATTTTGATAAAATTTAAAGAATTTTAATTAAGTTGTTAAAAAGTTATTTTAATATAATAGTATTTAAAATTTATAATTTAGGATTTAAGATTTTAGTGAAATAGTTAAATTTTCACCTTTTAACAATTACTAAATTTAAAATCTTAAAATTTTGAATTCTAAATTTTAAATTAGGATCAAAATAGCTAATTTTCACATTTTAATCGCTATCAAATAACTTCTACGTTATAACTACTACCGGATAACTAATACATGTCATGACTTAAATTTTAAATTATAAATCCTAATTAAACTGAACATATTTTAAATTTATCAAAATAATTGTAATTGTTACTTAGCTAAACATTTTTCAAATTTATTTTAAAATAATTATAATAACTATTTAGTAGGTTTTAATAACTGGTATAATAATATATTTTAGAGATAAAATATCTTATAGGACGTTTTTTTTTTTGTGATTTTTTTCAAAGAGATGCTTCTGATGATTTATATAATTTGAGTCATTCTTTTAATTGTTATTCCATAATAATTATGATTTCATGCTTTTATATATATAATAATAATAAAAAAGACAATATTATTTTAATAATAAATAAATAAATAAATAAAAGTAATTTGTTATCAATTTTTTAGCTAATCCTGAATTTTTAAAAATAAATAAACAAACAAACTGAATAGATAATCAAATTAACTAATTCTTTTACATTAGATCTAAAAATTCAATTTTATTTAATAAAATTTGATCTAGTAAAAAAAATATAATTTATTCAATATATTCGATTTAATCAAATTAAAAAATTAACATTTCAAATAAATCGAATACAATTTTAAATTTGGATCTTTTTAGTGTGGAAAAGATTGAAGTGCCTGCCTGATGATCACAGGGGCAGGACAGGACTGCGGCGCTGCGCTGCGCTAGCGTGCTGCTGGCACAAGTAACAACTCACTGTTCACCCACTCCATCATCACCCTCTTGTATGTCGGACAGCCAATCGGCAAACGCCAGATCACCATCCTCATCCTCCCCCTCCTTCTGCCTCTCTCTGAAGAGCTTCTACCGCAATTACCATCAAGGTTCAAGCATCTGAAACGAAATTTTATTTGAAGTTTCAATTCAATAATAACACTCGCCGATCGTCAAACGATCGAGTAACATCCAGTAAGAAATCAAGAGAAACAGTCGACAAATTTCCTAATTCGTCGTCATCAAACCAATAATCCACTTTGTTATATCGATCGAGAGAAATAAATAGGCATTTTGGGTTTTGTTCTTGTGATTCTTCAAAGCGATACGGCATTCGTACAAAGACAGAGCGAAGATCCAAATTTTGTTGACGTGATTCTTACTGTTCCTTCCGATTGTCTGTGTGGAATGTTCCACTTTAGGAAAAGATAAAAAGACAAAATCGGCCTTCGATCGGCGTCGCTACTTGGACGCCCTTTGAGGGATCTCGTGGATGTGCTGCAGCTGCCAGATGTCGTGGTCGCCCAGCCCTTCTTCCCCCTGGCAGATCTCCGGGCAGAGGAAGTCCGCATCGACGAACGGGAACCACCCGGAGAGCTTCTCCTCCTCGATTCCGCACAGAGCCCACCCCGCTAGGGCTTCCTCCGCCACCGGCGCGGACGGCACTCGAGACGAATCCAGCGCATCCGCCGCCCTCGCCGAATTTGGGATCTCGCCTTCCCCGATCCCCTTCCTCGAGGCATTCCCCTTCGAGACCGCCCCCTTCGCTCTGCCCGATTCGGGCGCCTTCTGCAGCCGCGGACCCAAAGACGGATCATAGTATGAGCTATCTGGGCTGTAGCCCAGCCCTGTTTCCCAACATTTTTTTTTTTTTTTTATAAAGGCTTTCGTTTTTAGGGGTTTTTTCCCAACATTTTGTGCGCGACAGCAATCTCCACGGCGATTTAGTCGGCTACGAGCAGGGTTGGGTTAGGTGACGCTGCGAGCACAAACCGACGACAATCTTCACGGCGACGACGCCGACGAGTCTAGAATCTCATCCCTCAGGTACTCCTTCAATTCTTCTCTTCTCTCTGTCCTGCCTACTTAGATCACCTCTCTCTCTCTCTTGCCGCGTCCGTCGGCACGAGCGCAATCGAATCGTGTGACCAACTCGCCCGTTCCGCCCCCTGCGGGCTGCGGCCAGTGCCCAGCGGCTTGCTCGGTTGCTCCTGCCGGCGGCCGGCCTGCCCGGCAGGCTATAGCGACAGCGTAATGCTTTGGTCGCGGCTCCTTTGGCCGCGACCAAAGGCCGGCCGCCGGCTGCAGATAAACTAATATGTGAAGTGAAATAGTGTGTTGTTTGTTTTATTGTTTGGTAATCTATTAAATGAAAATGTGAAATGAAATTGTGCAAAAGAAAACTGTTTTGGTCTTCCTGTTTGACTGTTTCCTTTTCATACAAGCAGTTTTATTTTTATTTTTCACTTTTTACAAACAGTGAGTTTATAATTAGTTGGCAAGAATGATTGAATGGTCGTTGCCGAGAGAAAAGGAAACTAAATTAAAATTATTATTATATCTTATTATCCATTTGAATTTTTATGTCTTACACTCATTACTCATATTTTTGTCTCTTGTACCCTAGGTTTAAACTTTTGAACAGTGTGATCTTAGTTGGACATCAAGAGAGGCTTTCTTACTTTGGATATTAGTCTCGGAAAAGTAAATTCTTTTACCTTTTTACACTCATTGTTTGTAATTCACTTTTTTCTAGTATGAATTGTTATCCCTGATCAATTATTATTTTAAAATTGCTCTATTTGTAAATTATGCTATTTTTTAAGTTTTGTAGCTTTAGAAGTTTATTTTTGAATAAGATCATAATTTATATTTTATCTCAAGCTATTCTTATATAATACAATTCATTGTACTTTTAAATCATTGATTGACTATTATTTATTTATCAATGTTATTTTATTATTTATTTAGGGATATATCTTAAAATATTTTAAAATGAAACATTGAAAGGAAAGATATCCTCTTTTTTTTTTTTTTTTTTTTTAAGAAGAGAGATCATCAAACTAGTGAAAACACTTCAATTTCTTCTGTCCCTACAATGCAACATTAATCTAGTGAAAGTCTTAAAATGGAGGATGAATTTTTTGAATCTCAAACTAGTGAAAACAATTCAATTTCTCCCGTCCCTACAATGCAACATTAATCTAGTGAAAGTCTTAAAATGAAGGATGACTTTCTTGAAATTGCTTGACACTTTATATTTAACGGAATTTAACTAAGGATATAGATGTAGATTTTATTATAGATGAATTTTATGTTTCAAAATCTCATACGGCGTAACTTTATTAAAAAGTATAATCTAAATGACTTTTTTTATATATTTATTTTTGATAATAATATATAATTTATTATATTAAGTCAAGCTCCAGGGACCCATCCCTACGCGGACCCTAGCCGGAGCTATCCGACAACGCCGGAGAAACAACCTCGGCCCTGATCCGTTTCATCTCCTGCCTCCTTCCCGCTTGCATTCATACACCCTCGTCGCGGTGGCGGCGATCAATGATCCCGTCGCCGGAATTTATACGCCTTCTTCGAGCAGCTGATTTCGGCTGCCCCGCTGCCGCGGGAACTCCCTAACAGTGGACCCACTCTCATAAATTTAATTTAACTACTATTGGAAAAAACGATATGTTAAAAAAATCTCAGAAAAAAAAAAATCAAGATAAACACAAAGGATGAACGCATAAAAAGTAAAAATATTAGATTATAAATTTTATATCGGAACTTTTCTATAAACTTTTTACTTATGTATATCTTTTCTCATATTATTAATAGAAAAAGATCCGTAAAAAATGCCGATATTAGTCCATTTTAAGTTAATACGAAAAAAAGATAAATTATACATAATTATTAACCTTAATAATATATAGAAAATGACACGTACACTCCGCTACTAATACTAACGTCCCCAGATGCCAACACCATTCATACTCTAAATAATGTGGATAGACTATACACGTTGCTATAATATTTCATTTCATTTAAACAGAGTTGCCGACGTAGTAGAAGGCAAGTTACAGCTCAGTCGCCGCCGCCTGTGTAATGAACTACGGACAAATAATGCGTCAATTTAATGAAAAAACAATGATTAATGTTTTGAGGCACATTAATAAAGAAGTGTCTCTCACCCACACAGTTACATGTAATGGTAAGAGATGAGATAGATTTTCTAGGTAATAAGAATACACAATATATTTGGGGGAGTTTAAAATACTTGTGATGCTATATTGAGCTCTTATTAATATATAAATAAATAAATAAATAAAATTTTCAAGTAAATAAATAAACTTGTAAGATTATTGATAAAAATTATGTTAAACTTTATCTAAAATTTTGAATTTTATATCAAATACAATTCTGCACAGAAAGTCAAGTTCCTAAGCTAAATATCCCATTTATAACCAAGGAAATTGCATGTTTTGATTTAGGGGGTATTCAATGTAGTCACGTGATCATCGTATTTGACTTGACTAAGTCAACCAAATTTAGGGTAGTTTAATTTTAAACATCACTTATTAATCACTTATAATAATATAAAGAATTTTGAATTATTCATTGGATAAAAATTAAAAGTTCTCTTTATTTATATTTTCACAAAGAGTATTAAAAAAGAATATATCAATTTATTTTCATAGTAAAGATATGTTTATTTTAGTTACATATTCAAAATAATATTAGACTAATTTTAATTAAGTTGAAATATTTTTAATTAATATTAGAATAATTTAACTAACATTAAAATAATTTAGGAAAGACATTTATGTAACAATGTCTAAAATTATTCCTTGATCTTAATTATTTTTATAATTTAATAATTTTAGTTAAAATTATTGTAATAAAATAGAATTAAGGGTATTTTTTGGAAAGGGAGTGTAGTTTTAATTTTTTATTAGGAAATAATTAAAACTATTCTAATAATAAATATAAAGATTTTTTGCTTATTTTTTATTATGTTAGAAAGTTTTTGTTTTTGGAAAATTATATTATTTATTCGTGCGACACAAGAAAAATAAATTCAACCACATATATAAAACAAATTTTTTTTCCACACAAATTAAATTAGAAAATTATTTTTTTATCTGACATAAAATATTATTGGCAAATAAGAGGATATATCAATGCTTGATGCTCCCATTAAGTCAAATAAAATAATCCATAGATTATATACTATAACGTCGATAACATTATCTGCAATGGGCCAATGGCTGGAAGATAACACGTGGACAGCCTTGAATGCTACGAATATTATAATTCTAAAATATTTGTAGATTTTTTTTTTTTGACAAATTAATATAATTCTTTTGGACTTTTTGGATTTTGGGTTTTTGAGCAGCAGTGAGTTTTTAAAAGAAGACAAAAGTACAAGAAAATAAATATTTAATTTTTATTAGATATTAAATTTGCCCTTATTTTAACGACACAATAAAAAATCATTTAATATTAATATGTTTAAAATAATAAAAATTTATTAAAGTTAGAAGATTTTTTTTTAAAATAAAAACTAAATTTAAACGTATAAAGTTAATTAAAATAATTTAACTTAGTAAAAAATATTATAGATAAAATACTTAAACTTCCTCAAAATATTTAAACTCCACTTTAATATAGTTTTAACTTCGTCAAAAATACTTTGAAACTAAAGTAAAATAGCTATTATAATAGTTTTAACTAATTTTAATTAATTCAGAAAAAAATTAATAAAAAATTTACATTATTTTTTTTTTAATAAAATTAATTTACAAAATAAAATAGCTTATTTTAATTTACTGTATCAGCTTCAATAATATTAAAATAAAAAATTATTTCTATAAAATATAATATTTTTATTTATTTATTTTTAAAAGGCATCGCTAAGCGTAGATCCTCTAGTCCGTAATTTTTAATTCTCTCATGATCCAAAACCAGATTGTTAGATCAAATAAAAAAAAATTAATATATTAATTCATTATCTAATCTAACGATTCTTCTCATCTAAACTACTATAATGTACTTGAGAGCTGCAAGACAATATAATAAACCAGTCTGGACCGCCCACGATAAGAGCTCTCATAAATAAATGATTTCTCTCTCCAAACTGCAACTTCAATCAAAACTCAATTTAATAATAATAATAATAAAATAGTTTTTTTATTATAATTGTTGAACGTTTATTATTTATTTATTATCAAAACAATATTATTCCACCAATTCAATATATTTTCTAAATAACATTTTTTATTTTGATATTAATATAACAACTACCTAGATTTACCTCTTTTATACAGAAATGTTATAATATAAATATCTTAATTATCAACATTAATATTATAATAAATATAATTTATAATATAAATACTTTATTTTTTATCTCTTATGAATATTGATCAATTATGAATTATAATTATTATAATCTAAATAAATATTTATCATGAATTCTTGTTAACATTACTTAATTTAGTAGTCATGGAATAATAACGTTTATTATTACATAATAATTATGATTTTATAATTAGTATAATATAATTGACAATAAAAATATTTTTTAAAAAATAAAAATGGATAATATATTTTTTTAAGTCAGGCATGAGTACCATGAACCTCGCTCTTCCCAGTTGGGATTCTCTGGACCACAATCTCTAGTTCATTCCTAGTCCAGTGCAAATCAATCGTTGGACTGAAGGTAAAATTTAAATACTGATCCATCTTGATCAGATCTAACGGTTGATGTGCACTGGTCCAGGAATGGATCAAGGATTATGGTCTACACCCTCTTGTCAGTACTAAGATCATCTTCAGTCCATAACATCATATTCAGTGTAATTTTCACATAAAAATATTATAATTTATATACCAAATTTAAGCTCCAACTAATCCACACTATATCACACCAAATTTGATAATTTGCATCCAGCTATTTATAATAAATAGAAAAAACATTATAAATTAATTTTTATTTATGATATTTAATAATATATATTATATTTAATTTTATTAATTATATAATATAATTATTAAAAAAAAAAACCTTAAGCCCTCTCCTTGGTGTGATGAATATTCCCGTACCGCAGTATTCCCGTACCCTTTTTTCGACGTGGAAATTTAATATATGCATTGGAGTAATATAATGTTATTTTTACGCCTAACAACCAACCAGTGCCTTATCGCCTTATTGCCATCCTCCTGCCTCACTAGCGTCTGCTCGAGAGCTTTTAAGTAATTACCGAAAAGAAATCTTGTTTGAAGTTAAATTCAAAAATCACACTGATCGTCAAACAAGTAACAAAAGAAAGAAATCAAGATCACTGGGTTCACCGATTGCTATAATTCGGTAAAGAGAAAGAAATCAAGAGACGGTTTTGTTCCTGTGATATACTTCGCTATACCTAGCCGAATAGAAATGAGGACAGCGAATCATCAACACCTAAATGCTCCTCTAACATAGTTGAGTTCATCAAATGAGGTTGTAGAAATGAGAGCGAAGAAGCATCCTCGGTGTTGGTGAGACTACGGCAAACTGCTTCGACGTAACCAAAATGTGGACCGTACATATGGGAGGCACATGCCGCTTTGGAGGCCAAACGTTTCTTGTCACCTGTTGCAACAAACATGTGTAGGTGAGCAAAACATACGAAACAACAATTAGATAAACAGAGTAGAATATGTAAGATCTCAGAGTTGAGAACTTACCGTGCTGCATATCTTTTAAATATGCATTCTCGCTGAAATGGCGATTTCGCCACCATCTACAACGATCCTCCCAAGTTTCTCTTACTTGATGACCCTCAGTATAAACACTGGGAATTTTATCAGACACGAGGGTTGTTGAAACTCGTTGTCCAGTTGTCGATATGTGATCTTCAAAATCCCTCGCTGAAGATGTCAGTATCTTAAGGAAGCACACAGCGAACTCTTCCCATGTGCTAGACTCCCCATCAGTAGAATCTAAATTCAGAATTATCATCTCGAAGAGAGGTACAGTGCCATAGTTGCCTAAAAGAGAACATGAGAACTCAGTCCGAAATTTAATTTAGAACATAGTGAATTTTGAAAGGCCAATACATGACTATCAAATTTCAGAAACTATTATCAATATAAATGCTCACAATAATCGAAAGAAACAAATATTCAAGTTGTATATACAGTTAATCGACCCTTAGTGACAAGTGCTAAAATTTCCATTGGTGATAAGTAAAATAGTATGTCAAACAAATATTAATGTTTTAATCTTTTATATTCTATAGAATCTACAAGCGGTCCATGTTATCTTGCCCTTCTCTCATTTATTGTGAATGATACAAATTGTCATATTATCTATCGTAGAAATCCCAGGTATCCATCTCAACATTCTCATACATCAACATTTCACACGCATTGTATTTTTCAAACACAATACTATTCCTAAAACAAATATATGGCCTAACTATGTATATTTTTTTTATTCTATGAGGCACATGATAATCACATTAATCTTCAATAAACCATATTCATTTTAACCACCTAACCTTTTTTTTCCTATAAATAATATCATGAAATCTATCTTAAATAATAAATCCTGATACATATTATTCATAGAAGGATTTTTGAACAGTTAAGTATTCTAAAAATAATGTCTAGAATGACAATCCATGCATGTGAGATAAAGATTCAAAAAAGAAATTCAAGCTTAGGGCGAACCAATTCTGTGCATTTTGATTAGCCTTTGAAGTGACTGGTTACACGTTGAATCCCTTCTCAGTGCTGCCTCATAGCAGCTACAAATAGTAGCCACTTGATTGCTTTGAAAACACTCCAGAATTCTAGCCTTCAATCTGGAAGAAAAACAAGAGTTGGCAAGGATCTTCAATGGCTACTTTGAACACAACATTTCATTAACTTGTACAAAAAATCAGAGTGGTTTTTGTATTTTCAGCTTTTTAATATATTTGAAATGCTTCATTATTTTTATATTTTTTATTCAGTTTTTAAGTAAATGAATGGGATGAGAAAACGACGATACCCTTCTACCACCTTTGTAGTTAGGACACTAAACAGTGAAAGTTTAGAAGAAAAGCTTGAGAAATGTCCAAACTTTTTCTTCATTTTTATCCACCTATCATTGTTTCAAGTTTACTAGTGTACTAACAAATTTGGCTTTAAACTTACTGCATATGATAAATAAATAAAATATTAGTAACAAAATAGAACCTGAAAGGCTGTGAAACATTAGAATTCTGGCAGCAGCCGTCCAGCTCTTTTAGTGCTTCTTCAACACGATCACCAAGCAGATGTAGCTGCAAATAAAGAAATGTTAATTAGACAGCATATACAAAAGAAAATTTGAAAAGAACCCAAATAAGGGTTTAATAATGCTCATCCAGATAAATTGGTATATAGTTAGACACACATCAAAGATTGAGGTATCATCTGGATGATTGTCATGTTCAACATTATTTCTATGATAATGATGAGGCAAAACATAGTTTGGAAGTAGCAGACAAACGGTTTTAGTTAGTAGCCCAACAAATAAATCCATGCTAATGGTTTGTTGAAATGAGGAAAGAACATGATCGGTTTATTTTTCTCAGGAAACAGAAGCCAAATGTTATCTCAAATTTGAGAAGATTGATTTGAAAAGAGCAACAATACGTAGATTATCTCACACTTGAGCCTCAATCATAACTAATGCACCTAGTATGGGACTACTTATTCTTATACCCTTCAAACTGGAACATATAGATCAATCATGCTTAGCTTGTGAAACAGAGACAAAAAACTAAACCACATTGATACATTCAGTAAAGCTATAGGTTATCTGCACTTCAGACTAACATAATGCATATACCACTTCAGCTTCTTCTAAAAACTAAAGATATTACAAATCTTAAAAAATTGAATTATTGGAGATAGAATGTGTTCCACCATCTACTAATAAAAGAAACTAACGAGGATAAATACTGAGAGGGAATCAATGAAATTCCAACAAATAAAGAGGATAGAGGATTAAAGAGAGATTAAGACATGTGATAGAAGGACAGGTCAATGACAACAAACCGCTGCAACAGGGTGTTAGTTGTTACAGTAGGCAGATGAAGTTGAAGGTGGATTAGAGGACTAGTCTAGGTAGATCCCACAAGGTTGCTACTTCTAAAACATTCCCAAGGATTCCATTGGAGCAGGGAAACCTATAGATAATGTATTTAGAGAGAAAAAGCACTAAGCTGTATTATATGAACAAACATAAACATTTAGGTAAGGCAAGTCATAATAACTACCAGCCTAATAAATCATGGAAAAGACTACACTAACAGTCTTACAAGCTTAACAAACTAATATTATGAAATCCTTTAAACTTTAAAGCATATTAGAAGAAAATCTCAGAATGATTAGACCACTAATATAAATTTATCTAGTATGCAAACTCAGAGTCTTTCACCTTGCTAAACAAGGCTACCTAACACTATAGCACAAAGCATAGGAGATTTTAACAGACAAATCTTACCATCAAGAGCCAGCAGCATAAAGCGACCCAGATTGCTACCTTATACATCCATGCGCTAGCTTAATCCTAAGGTATACGTTAAAGTTGTCTTGCAATAAAAGCAAAGGCAACTGTCGGAACTAAAATCACTTAGAAAACATGCAATACATCTACACATTTGCACCAACCAACTAAGCCTTCTAATACAAGCAAATTTTGGTTGAGAGAAGTACAATTGAAGAGAGAAAAGATAAAAAAAATTCCACTAGAATTGGAAAAAAAAGGTATGAGATCAACAAATAACACAGAACTAATAGAAATCTTAATTCTTAACTATGTTTGAAAGACCAAATATCCAAAATAAAGTATTACTAAACTTGATGGCCTTAACTTCTTCTATATTTTTGCATGTGTACTCACTTCAGCATTTCAAGTGAAGACAACTTCTCAATGGCAATAACAGTCACAACATTTACAGAAGCGACACTATCAAGTTGGTTGAACTCTTTAAGCAAAATATCATGTAAGGACATGGATTTACTCTGACTTGAGATCTAGACACATTAAATAAAGATTCATCCACACTCATCATTGTTCCTGATTGTTAATAATGAAATAAATGAATTATGCAGTTATCTAGAATCTGACTGCGAAACATTGATAGATGTACAAAGAAATAAAATTGGCGTACTCATTTGCTTTCTAATCATTACAGTGTTGGCTAAAATACCTGCACAAGGGGCAACAAGGCAGCC
>JBAMIE010000114.1:3720772-3735010 GCA_037177295.1 Kaempferia parviflora
ATTGCATGCAGCGCTGTTCTGTTTTTCGAAAAACAGCTCTGCATGCAGAGCTGTTATTGCATGCAGCGCTGTTCTTCAAAGAAAACGCGCATGCAGAGCTATTTTTTGACGAACATCTCTGTCTGAATGCAGAAGAGAGAGTTCGCATGCAGAGCTGTCTTTGACGAACAGCTCTGTCTGCATGCAGGAGAGAGAAAAATAAATAAAAAATCTGAGTGCGCAATGTGTTGGCTCTCCACGTCGGATGTCACACACATAGGGGTGTGCAAGGTAAAATTTCTGTATATATATATATATAATTGGATGTTGAATTTTAAATTAAACCTATCAAATATTAATGAAGTATTAATTTTATAATTAAATTATGAATAAAAAAAATAAAATAGTCTTAAAGAACATTTCCTTTTGGTGTAATATGATGTTGATAGGTTGGAATTAAAATATTGTTTGGTGCTAAATTTATACCATTTTAGTATGAAAATAATATTAAATATGATGTTATGAATTGGAGATGATCTTAGCTCTTATGTTATACTTTTTAAAAATATTTTTATTTTTGGTATTATTTGTAGCAGATCAATTATATTAATTATGATCGCATAGTTCCTACATGAAGATAATAGCTACGAGAATTATATAATTATAAGAATTATGAGAATTATGTAATAGTGGCAGTTATAATTTTATAGTTATTAAAATATAATATTGATAATAAAAAATAATATGTTTAAGTTGTCGTAGCTATGATTCCTAATTATTATAATATAATATTGATATGTATTTATCAAAAGATGAAATATCCATGTTATAAATCTATAATTGCAGTTGAAGTGCTAATGAAAATGTATAACGTCAAGTTTAGAGTGTTCGACTCAATTTCATGAAAGTTTTCTATCGATAAATTAGAAAATGCTTATGACACGTGGTTCGGAAGCTTAATATTATGTAATTGTGTGTTTCCTTCTACTACACTACAGTTCAGGGATAATATTGACCAATATTAATAAAAAATAAAGTAATAATATAATATAATTTATTAATATTAATTAGAGTTCAAATGTCATGTAGAAGAATTCATTTTGCAACAACTATGAATTCTTTATTGCTATGCTAGTAAAAAAATATATATATATAGGGCATAGAACATCCTTTTAATAATAAATCAAAAGAGACACCCCTTTAATTATTAAAAAAATACTTTTTTATTTTTATTCAAATTTAAATGCGCCGTTTTGGTAAAAATGATGAGAATTGAAATATAATAAATAATAAAAGGGGCATTTTGAAAGTTGTAAAATTTGGAAAAGTTTGAAAATAGGATAACATTTGGGGTTGCAAGGGAAGTTTCCGAATGCTTTGCTTGGGAGGCTAGAGTCCTCTCGACACCATGGTGCTGCCATCAACGCACCGCCTGCGCGGCCTGCTCTCGATTTCGGAGTGAAATCGAGAGGCATAGCAGTTGGGAGTTGTCGAGCTTGGCAATAGGCGGCGGAGCGGGTGGTCGATCGATCGATCGATCGATGTGGGTTTCGAATTGGGTGGAGAGTGGGATCAGGAGCTTCATCGGCAGTGCGACGGGCGGCGGCGGAGGGTGGATCTGGTCCAGCGTAGACGGGGGAGCGGGGTGGTGGCATGAGGGCCTAGTCATCTACGGCGTGACGGCCATGGCCGGACTCGCCCTGGCCGCCACACTCGTCATCTCGACGCAAAGGTAAAAGAAAGAAAAAAGCCGAATAGGCGCTCGCTTTTTTCGTTCCTTATCTCCCCGACCAGTAGCAGGTTAGAAAGAAATCGATTAAGAGAGAGAGAGAGAGATAAACTCCCTCCGACGAACCCGTATGGGTTCGTATTCACCATCTTTGTCGTCGCCTACGTCGTCCTGGATTCATTTGAGATCGCTCCTCGTTGTTGCCTCTTCACCAGTTCCTGATTGGTGAGTCCCCTTTTCCTCTCTCTTCCATGCCTTTTCAGTGCCTTGTTTTTCTCTGGATCATCGATTGGATTCAGTATAGAACTTCACTCTCCCAATTCACCTAAAGACTACTTTGTTCCTTCATTATCTTTCCTCTGTCATGTTTTTCCTACTCTTTATCCACACACCGGTTCCGTGTTTTTGGCTATCAGTGATCGATGGATGCTATTATTCTTAAGAATAGTAGGAAAGTAACGGTAGCTTTGTCTCACAAAATAACTAGATTATACTATTATAAGAAAGTTGAGAAGAACAGTAGAATCCTATTCTCCTATCCTGATAAAATTGTTACCTTCTACAAAGGTCCTTCCTGAACTTTATTAGAAAAAACCGTGTTAATCAAATTAAATATTCTATTGTTTATATCAGGAATACCATATTGTTGAACTGGTAGCTATATTGCATTGTGGTTGATTGTTTCTCCATAGACTGTGTTAGTGTGTTACTTGCTGAAATTAATTGGATTTACCGAGTAAATATAAAATTAATTAATTGGCAAAAATTGTATATATGAAAACATTCTTGGCTGTTTTTGTAAATTCATTTATAACAAGGGAATAAGAGTATCATTTGTTTTAAATTTTACCATGTTTACACTCTTCATCATTTAGTTCTTCATAACATCATCGTAGTGTTTCAGAGGCAACCTTAGGTCACCATGGTCTCGGAGAAAAGGGAAACATCCCCTAACTAGGCACCAATGGGACAATTTCTTCATCTCTGATGGAAAGCTTCGTGATGGTGGAATTAAGTTCTTAAAGAAAGTTCGGACTGCAGTAAGAGTCTCCTCGTAGTTCAATGTCACTTTCTGATGCTTATATTAGTTATATGCTCTATTTTGACAAAAAAAAATATGAATACATTTGAAGCAATTACTTTGAATTGTGATTCAGGGAGTTGACCCATGCATCAGGCCTGAAGTCTGGCCTTTCCTTCTTGGAGTGTGAGACTCTAAACCATATTTTCTGAACACTTTGATACCTTGTTTAACTTTAAAATAGGCTGCAAAATATAATCTGTATTGTCTTTTTCCCCCTTAATTTGTCAGCATTATTTTCTTTGACTTCTTATTTGTAAGGCCTTTGCGTTAATTATCTAATTCATCATTTAATTCTTATCTTAAGCTTGCATCTAAAGTTCAAATTATTTGCATCACAAATGTTAACCAATATATAAGCATATAGTGGATATCTGAAAGCTATATGAAATTGTTTGTCGTTAGAAACAAAGTTACATGATAGAAAGACTATCACTGAATTCTTTTCATTCCTCTCCTGCAACATCGAGAAAATAGGAAAAAATCTTTTGTCAATTTCTATAAGAAGTGGAACTTAGCTTCTAGTAGCAGGCTTGAACTGGATATATGTTAGTCAACTATATGCCAATAAATTAGTTTAGTACGGGCTAACAAATTGAAGAAAAATATTATGTTATCTTCATATACTACCTTATATGATCATGCAATTTGCGAAATTTGGTGAACCGCTACATATTCATATGTAGTAGGATAGACCATCTTTTAAATCATTGCTTGCTTATAAGCATGTGTAGTATTTATGGGATGGATTTAAACCTATTCAACCACAAGCGTGAATCCTTACTTGATTAGCACATCTATAATTTGATAATTTTAGTAATGCGTGTCTGTTGTTTTTTTTTTTTTTTTTGTGATTACACTGTTTTGTTGTAAATTGCTTCACCATTGGTTTATCTGGTCTTTTGTCAAAGGGCAGCAACATCACCGATTCTGAAGTTAAGCTCGAATGAAAAAAGGTTGAGGGTTGCATTAAATTCTCTCACATTCTTTGTAGAAAAATGTTAGGACTTTATGAGTATGTGTCTTAACTATATTCATTAAAAATCTAGGTCTTCATTCTAACACAATATGCCTTTACCACATGAACACATCAACAGGGTGGGCAAGGAGAAAGCAATCAGCCGCATCATTGCCCAGATGTGATGCAAAATAGTAAACGATTTTCACACTATTATAGGTCTATGGTTACAAGATTAGGTAGGTAATTTGCTATATAGAAACACCTTCCATGAATTGATTAAAATTAACAGATGCAATGGTTGCAAGCATTAACATGATATGCTTGTAGGAAACAAAATGGTGAATAATAAAAAACTATAAAATAATTAATGTGACTTTCATAACTAGATCTAACAGATGTGTGGCTTCTACTAAAATGGACATTTTGTTCGTCTATCTTAATTATTCTCTAACTTTTATATTTGCTGAAACTACATTTAAATAACAATTATATTCCTACTTATAATTTTCAGTTTCTAAAGATTCTCTTCTCCACAATACAAGCTTCATGCTTATTATGTTAAAAGATATAGGTGCTAGTGCTGTCCCAACCTTCAATGTGATTCTATAGTGGTATCATTTATTGGATTGCTTGTGGTCCCAAGTCCTAACACTAGTAACTATATTATCATATGTCCTTTATCATATCAATCTAATTACAAAATATTCTTTTCTTTTATAAATCTACCATTAGAATTGTCTAGGGATTATATCATAAATTTTTCCTATCTAAAAATCATTTTTCAGCATTATATTTTGGTTGTGATGTATTATGTAATAAATAATGCTAATGTGATGTGTATGATAAGTGTAGTTCTTTAAATTTTGTTGATACAATATTTATGACCAATAAATACTAGTACAGTAGATATTGTTGATTGCATACTATATCTCAATATCTTGCTAATTATTTGGCTTTTACATACTGATTGTATGTTGCACATCTTTTTTTCCTCTCTATAAAGTTTGTAGTTACAATATACAAATATCATTGATATTATCGATTACATACTATATCTACATACTAATTATATGCTAGTATGCTACACATCTGTCTTTTTCCTTCGAAATCCCTTTTCATTTTTCCAAGGAGTTGGTACTCTTTTCACAGGAAAAGGCCTTCATTTTCTTGGCCACTACCTATTTTATTACCTTCTAACATATGCTGCTTGTTGTTTCCTCCCTTGTAAACATACACTACAAATTTATATTATTTTTTACCTATATCTTGTACAGACAAATCTTGTATGCTTATTAAAATAAAGATCAATTAGTTGAAACATTAAAGTTGATGTGGGTAAAGGTAGACAAACTTATTCTTGATTCTGGACAACCCTAGAATTTTTTTTTTTTTTTTTTGTTGGTTCACAACAAATGTCTAATTTCCCGAACAAAATTAGGATATGCCAAAGCCTATTGTAATACGGCTGAGTCACTTCATATTGGGATAGACTGATTTTTAAGGCCTATGGTTAGAGAAGTTGGAACAAGATAAACATCAAGGCATGCAAAGTGGCCAGAAAGAGACCACGGTAATATAACTAAAACAATTAAATTACTCAGGCATTACTAACTAGATAATATTGATTAGAGCACAATGATGGAATAAAATTAGGAAGCCTACATTATCTTCAACATTATTATGATGGTCATTGGACAAATTATCTTTTGATTATGAATTCGGCCATTAAATTTTATGAACCTTCTTGATAGACTTGATCATGCACTCTAAGAGACCATTTCGTGTTGACCACAAGTTTCCACCAATATGCTTGTTCTTTCTAACTCGGTTATCCTCAAATCCCTTTGTTTTGTCCTATAAGGCATAATTTGCTTTCAAGGGGAAAAACTCTATCATTGTTATGTTTAATGAAACAAATTCAATTAAAATGAAGGGAAAAGTCTATACGAAGATAGAATATATGGCTCACAATGCTTGTGGGGGCTCATCATGAAATAACTTATTTATACAGTCCCTAACTAATGCTAAGTTATTGTTACTATCAGAGCAAGTGACAAGGACCAAAATTTGACTGTCTAAATGATTTTTTGTTGCAATAAGTTGAAACTTGTGTGGGAAATTATGTTTCATATGAGCTCTTTTTCTTGGCTGATTATATTTTGAACACGAAGAAATCTCATGGACAAGGACTAGCAATATTATAATCTTTGTGCAGATATCTGCTACTTGAGCCTTTTATTGATCTGTATTCCTCTGATGTGTAGCTATGATCTGAGGAGTTCAAGGGCTGAAAGAAATGTCATTCAAGCACAAAAGAGGTAATATCTTCCCGTCTGTTAAGCAAATATTTGCCATCATTTTGCTCCTCTTGTTGCAGTTAACGAATGATACAATTATTGTCAATGAGACAAGTTGGTTTCCTCTTCCTACTAGATTTAAGTGTCATGTTGTTATTACAGGAAGATATATGAAAAACTGAGACGCCGATGTTGGCAATTGTTAAATCATGGCGATGAAAATGGCAATGGACAAGAAATCTCATTCAGTGGCACTTTAGATCACATAGTGCACAAGGAATCAGGTACACCTGACCATGTTATTGTGGAAGACGACAAAAATAGTAGTGCAGATGATACAGAATCTTCTTTCAGTGAATCCTCCATTGAGGAAGAACCTGGCAGCATTAGAATATCCTCCCCTTCCACCAGACTCGGTGAAGTTGATCCTGAACTTACCAAGATTGCTTCCTCCACAGGAGAGATCCCCAAACCTCCTCAAAGAGATGAGAATTTCACAACATGGAAACGCATCATGCGACTGGATGCTATTCGAGCCAATGACGAGTGGAGAAATTACAATCCGTCCCAAGCTGAAGTCTCAAGAGACAATGCCGTTAAGTTTGCTACCTGTGTCGGTTTGAAAGACTTCGAGCACTTGGAGCCATGCAGGATTTACCACGCTGCACGTCTGGTCGCAATACTAGAAGCCTATGCACTCCATGATCCTGAAATTGGCTATTGCCAAGGAATGAGTGACCTTCTGTCTCCCATACTCGCTGTCATAGAGGATGATCATGAAGCTTTTTGGTGCTTCGTTGGATTTATGCAGAAAGCTAGACATAACTTCCGGCTTGACGAGGTAGGCATCAGGAGACAACTAAGCATCGTCTCTAAGATCATTAAGTCGAAGGATTCTGTTCTCTATAGGCACCTGGAGAAGCTTCAAGCTGAGGATTGCTTCTTTGTGTACAGAATGGTTGTTGTCGTTTTCCGCAGAGAGCTAACCTTTGAACAGACCCTCTGCTTGTGGGAGGTTATGTGGGCAGATCAGGCAGCAATACGGGCCGGGATAGGGAAATCCGTATGGGGAAGAATCAGGCTACGAGCACCACCCACTGATGACTTGTTGCTCTATGCCATTGCGGCGTCAGTCTTGCAGAGGAGGAAGTTGATCATAGAGAAGTATAGCAGTATGGAAGACATTCTCAGAGAGTGCAACAGCATGGCAGGGCAGCTTGATATCTGGAAGCTTTTGGACGATGCACACTACTTGGTCGTGAACCTCCATGATAAGATTGAATGAACAAGAGGTCGTCATTCATCCGGGCTATGATTTGTACCACATTTGTAGTTTTGGTAGCTATTTTTATTGTTAAACTCCACATCATCTATCGATTATGAGTCTCAAACCCTTCCTCCGTGTTGACTTAGGGACGGGTTGGAGGGGACAAGTCTCAACTCAATTGTAGGTTCCTGTTTCAAAGAATACATTTCCTGTTTTATACCTTGATATATTCGTTTAGATAATCTCGCGCAAAACGTTGTGTTAGAATTGGATGGAATATTTAGCAGATTCTTTTTCAGGTGGAAGCTTGTGTAGATGCCTGGGAACATTTGATCTGCTGTCTCATTGGCTTTCAAATTTTTATTCCATAAAAAATAGGAAACGAGAGAATGTGTTCATCAAGAAAATATTGTGTCAGAAACGAGGGATCACAATTCTAAATGCCAAAATTTTTTGAGAAACTCCTTGCATTTTTTTTTTTAGGAAAATAAAAGTAAAATAACTCAACAAATTTATATCATTAATTTTTAATAGTTCAAATAAGTTTACAAAAATGTCAATTTGCAATATTTGTTTTAAAAAAATATTTTTTTTAATTAAAAAAATCTAATATCAAGCTTGAATTCAACTCTAGACAAGTGCTTGGTTCGCGAATTTAGAAGGTTGGAATGAAAATGAAAGCTACTTCATTTCCATTTCTAATGCTTGATAGACGGGAATCAAAATCAAAATTGATACTCCTAATTTCATATCCCAACCCCCCTAAGTTATCGCTAAATCCATCTCTCTCAATCAAACTCATTATCATTCCCATTATCAAATCTATACCAAGCGCCCCCTAAATTTTAACGATTTCGAAACACCAGAAATCATTTTGAAGAAGTCAATTTTCGAATTTGTAACTCAAATTTTATATTTAAAAAAATAATAAAGCAGAAAACGAGCCCAATATTGAAAGAAGTTAATCTCGACCCAAACAAAATGATCAAAACTTATTCTGCTCGATCCAATCGGTTGCAAAAATACAGAAAAACAAGAGAAATATATTTCATCTGGTTCACCGAAATATTTCCAGGCACTACACTTGAACTACGATAAGAAAACAACTGCCAAAGGAGGAATAAAGATAGTCATTCTGGTACAACATCATGTTCATGTCTAGCAACAATTGCTACTACTATGACTGCAACTACTACTGAGGATGTTCAAGAAATAGAAATACAATAGGCAAGGATCATCATGAAACCTTATAAGATGCTATCGTTACCGACAAAGAGGAGAATGACTACAAACCAGAAGATGCAGATTGGTTTCAGAGGTCAGCAATAGAACATGATGGAAGCAAAACTAGAAGCATAAAAAATCACTAGCTGGATGGGGCTTATGACGCATAAGCACCTGGTTCATGAAAGTTTTGCTGTCCTCACCTCCGACTACGACCATACTCAGGACTCCTGCTCCTGCCGTAAGAGGGACCATCATACCGGTCATATAGAGGACTCCTAGCTCGACTGTAGTCAGGGCTTGGACGGCCCCTTCGGTATACAGGACTGTCTGAGCGTCCATAGGATCTATCTTCATGCCTACCGTGACCACCACCTCTTCTTGGGCTATCACGCGGGTCATGATCTCCAGCGTCGTCGTCCCTGAATGCGTACTCGACTGTCACCATCCTGTCCAATATCTTGCTGCATTAACCAGTAAGAAAATGCAGCAAGGGATAGTCAGCAAAAATTAACGCAAGGCAGTTTTTTAGTATGAAAAATGTTACTGCAATTAAAAAAAAGTAAACTGAATTGAATAAACATGTGAAGGCCGAAACAACTAACCTCATGTTGGTGTTGTCAAGGGCTTTGGTTGCTTCTTCCTGGGTCTTGAACTGAATAAATGCAAAGTTCCTTCTAATTCGAACATTAGTAATTGTTCCATAAGGTTCGAAATGTCTTTCAAGATCTCTATCTCTAGTACGAATTGGATCAAAATTGATGACAAACAAGGTTCTAGTAGGCTTTGTATTTGTCGCTGGTCTAGAACCATCACGATCCCGCCCACGTTCTCCTTGCTGAAAAAATAGACAAGTGAAATGTGTTGAGCAGAAAATATGGAACAATGTTATGAACTTGAATATCTAGAAATCAATGCTGATGATATCGTTATGCACATTCTATATCAATATTCACAACTCCGATTTGGGTCATATTGTTGCATCTTGATGATTTATCCAAAGCTTTGGACAAAGATGGATCCAAAAACCAGATAATAGGGAATTAACATAAAGTCCTGGTCTTATTCACTAAGGCAGGAAATATAACCAGAGAGATAAGGGCTGTTCTTTTTGTAGTCAACCCCCTACAACTCTGGACGACTTCATAACTCACTGAAAAAGGTCATTGATCCAATATTTTGCATTGATCACGATCCGTTTAACAGGGAGAGATGCAAAGGACGAAAGCAAGGTGACAAACTTCCACAACAGCCCTCTGCATTACAGCAAGAACAGTCCGCACAACTTAGGTGCATCAAGTAAATATAGATTCAAAGGCTGAAACAGTCACAGAGTAGGCCAAAATTAACTACTCTGCTCCTATGTTCACTTTCTCATTTTAACTTGAACCTCTGCTTGCATTTTTTTTACTTCCTTTTAAAGCTTCTTCCAGCTGGAGTTCATATAAAATAATAAAAATAATAAAATAAAATAGTTATACCCTGGATTCCTGTACCCGTGTTTTAGAACCATTTTCACCCTCTACAAATTTAATGGTTTTTTTACTGTGAGCACTTTATCTAGCAATAAAGCATATATTCTGAAGAGTTTGTCTATGGTAATTCTTTGGTATCTAAGTACATAACCTCTTCACTAAAAATAGTGTTTTGTAATTAGGATCAATTTTTCATTAATAGTAGAACAATAGGACAAAAACATTTTAGCAGAAATATGTCTACTGATATTATCAGCATATAGGTTGTTAATGTAATCTCTTGGTATCTTAAGTTACATAGTGTCTGTACAAAAAGAATTATATTAATTGAGTTCAAATTTCTACTAATAGTAGAACTATATCAGACAGATTTTAGAGGGAACACCTCACTAAAGATTGATTCATGAATGATAGTTAATTCAAGTATTATCATGCCAAAGATGAATGTTGGTGAAATACTTTAAGCAAAAGTAGATGTTTGGTGAGTAGTATGGATAACTGAGCCAATGACATTTGAACAAATATTGCATGCCAAATTAATGAATCTTAAATTCATTTATTTGTCTATTGGGGATCTCAGAATAAAAGATATTACAGTGGCGTTTTTCTCCCATATTTTCATTGTCCAGCAAATGCTGATAGATATAAACCTAGTAACTTATTGAACACCAAACTTTCATGAACAGATTATGTTAGATAATATTTACCACTAGAACCCAAAAAAACTACTATGGCAATAAAATAAGAAGTTATTACCCTTGACCACTCAACTGACAGCTTGCGTCTACTATAACCGAAAGGTATACCATCAAGTCTGTGTATAGCATCTTCTGCATCCCGTTCATCATCAAAATAAACAAATGCATATCCTGCCACAACAAATTATAAAACTTAATCAGGAAAAATCCAACAATTGTATACTTCCAATTTTTTAGTTCATGCTAGTCTCTCTCAGAAAATAGAAATATAACATTACACCTGCAAATTTTATGTAGGACTTGTGAACATAATGAATGTGAAAAAGTTCTACCATGCCAAACAAAACATAAAGTCATACAACTGAAATTGTGATAAGAAGTCATTGCTGAACATGCCTCCCTGTGATTAGAGCAAGTGTTCAACTGGCATGAAATGACGATATCTGAGGGCATGGCATGGTGATACATTCTGTAGACATGGAATGATGATTTAATCTGATGGCATGGCAAGATGGTACAGATCCTCAACTATCAAGCTTGGGCAATAACTTTGGGCAATGCAATTCTTATCATGTGTTTGTTTGATGTATATGAAGAAAGTCAGTTGCATATTGATGGAGTTGATGTTCTGAGTTCTGAGAGAAAGATTTCCTTTGACATGGATGGTTTTCGAATGTAACTTGGAGAGACTAGAAAAAGCTCTGCTGCCTTAGTAGTTCCTGCGTAAAAGCAAACTTTTAAAAATAGGCATTCTTCACCAATCTATTATAGTTCTTGATCCTTACAAGAGAATTCACTCTCATCGTAGTTGAACACATGAATATCGAACAAATCACACTCCCAATCAATAAAGTTTGTGAATTTCTTGTTATAACTTATGAAACATCTTAAAGCTGACTATCTTGGAGATAGTTTTATACCAAAAGGAAAAAAAGAAGACTAAAGAATCAAAGAGATTAATTAATAGTAAAAAAAACTATGGTATATTGGTAGGTGTTAAGCTGAATCTTTAATCACACAAAACCCTATTCCAGTTAATCTATAGCAACATGCTGAAATTATTAAGTCACCATTAGTGTTAACGCCAAACTAATGTGACTTTATTTGTGTGTGTTAAAGGCCCCAACCCTAGTTGCAATGATGTAAAGGAGCAAAAATAACCATGAACAAATGTCAATTTCTACACATATTTATAAAACAAGGCACATAGTGTTCCTCCAAAATGACATATCATGAAAACAGTTCTCTGAAGGAAAGCATAGATGGTGACTGCATTAAGCTTTTCACATAAGCTTTGGCTATCTGAGCTAAAGAGAAGCATTAACCATCTTAAGAAACAAAGGAGTTAGATAGGAGTAGCACCAAGTAGGCTAATATCAGCATAAAAGTATCAAACCTGATGTGATGGAAGTCTAGATTGCAAGAAAATTTCAATGAGAATTTTTGAACCTTGAAAGTAAATTCATTCATATGTAAATGAAGTCCATGAATATATCTCTACCCTAAACACTAAAGGGAAGCAAATACATTGCATACCCCTTAATACTACAGATGACAATCAGGAAGAACAAACAGCCCCTATATCTAGGAAGGTATCATTACAAAGATTGACTGTCACACAATATTGATTTGCCATGCTGCCTTGGAGGCCAAAACATTTTGAACTAAAATATGATTTTCAGTAAATTTATTGCCTATTAAAATTATCAAAATCATAATAAAAAAACATTAGGGATACAACTATATGTGAATTGGTTTAGTCCACATTGAGCATGTAGTAATAATATTGAGAAACTTTCTAAATACACATCTAGATGAAAGAACTAACTCGTTAACTTGGGCTCAATCATTTAACCAAGACCTATAAACCCAAATCAACATTATTTCATTTATCCAAGAACACAAATCTCCTTCATCAGCCCACAAATATAACCGAACTAGTTTGTCACTGAATTTTACAAGTTAGTAGTACATCAGGAACGAGAACATAAAAGAAATACGGGCATAAAATTGAATAATAAAAAAGGAATCCTCGTGGAAACATTAGCATCGTAAATTGTCATTCTGGTTCCTCGAAAGGCCAGAAGTAAGCCGCTCCAGCAAATAAAAACAAAAACAAAAGTAAAGGAGTAACATACCGGACTTCATGTCGATGCGATCTACCCTTCCATACTTAGAGAAGAGCCGGTCAAGGTCCGAATGGCGAGTATCATTGTCGAGATTTCCACAGAACACAGGCCTCATCGTCCCAAGCCAAATCCAAAGTACACCTGCAGGCGAAGAAGATTTGTAAGCAAGAATAAATCAAAAAAGAATAAATCAAAAAAGAGTTACAAGAGCATCAGTCTGACGATCGAACAAAGTAAAGGGAACCCTAATCGAAGAGGAAAGATTAGAACGAAGAAGCGCTGGAAACCCTAGCGAGAAGCACGGCACCTGGTCGCGAGGAGGAGGGCTTGTGAGTTATCGTGCAAGGTAAAGAAAGGCATTATATAGGGCTCGTTAACCTAGGCCGGGCCGGTGTTAATTTAACGGCCCAAAAGAAACCCAATTTTGTTAAAAAAAAAAAAAATCAGTTTTTTACTTGACCAACTAATTTAGTTTGTAAAATACTTAAATCATGTACATAACTTTTAAAATTATTAAATAATGTATCCAATTCTATTTTTACCCTCACCACTTTTCAACACAATACTCCACGTCATCTCTCTCGTTTGAAGCATTCAAACCACATTTAATTTTCCCGAGCCATGTGGTGTTTTCCCGTTGAACAACTTCGGCACTTCCCCGAAGACGACGACGATGAGCTAAAACCCTAAGGGTGCGTTTGGTTCAGGGTAATCAGGGATTACCTTGGTTATCTATCCAAGGTTATCAACAAAAACCTTGTTTGGTTTAGGTAATCAGCGATTCCCAAGTCATGATACATGCCTGACACGTCAGCAATTTGGGCATATAACCAGGAATCGGATAACCTCGGAGAAGTGGAGGTTATTCTTGATTCCGGGGTTAAGGAATTTTTTGGACCAAATTACCCCCTAATATTTACTCATTGAGACAAAAATAACCTTATAGATCAATCAAATATCAATTTGCCACTCAAGAATATGCATAATTAATATATTATATTATATTAATATTAATAATACTATATTATATTAATATATTAATTATTAATATAATTAATATATTATTATCTTTATTATATAATATTAATATTAATAAAATTAAAATTAAAATTATTAATATTAATATAATATATTAATAATATATTATATTAATTATTATTATTATTATTATTATTATTATTATTATTATTATTATTATTATTATATTAATATAATATATTATTAATATTAATATCAAAATTACTATAATATATTATTAAAATTAAAATTAATATAATATATTAAAATTAATATTAATATTAATATTAACATATTAATGAAAATAATATATTAATAATAATGTAATATATCAATAATATTAATATTAATCTAATATATCAATAATATTAATATAATATA
>JBAMIE010000114.1:3783133-3803879 GCA_037177295.1 Kaempferia parviflora
ATGTAGAACCACCACATCAGGGCCCCCTAGAGTCGGTCCCACGGATATAGAAGGAGGTAAATGCAGGTACACAGACGTCAGACGCATGACGAGGTATATTCCAGAGCTTCAGTTCCTAGGAATTAACCCCTGACAGTGTGTTAGAGCATACCATACGTCCACCGTCTGTACTACGTCCTGGTAATAAAATGGTATACATTAAAGCTTCTACTTGAGCCTTTTAAATAATCTTTTTACATTATTCTTCGGAATGGTAGGGGAAAAAACTTTTTGTATGGTTCAATAAAAGAAATACCAAAAAAAAAGCTTCCTTTTTTTAGTTAAATAAACATTCTTGTTATTCGATAAATGTTTGTGTTGGTAAATATTTTATTTTCACATATTTACAGCCTCATTGCAAGAGAAATTCTAAATAGACAATGCAATCTCTCACATTTTTTTTTTTTAACATTTGGACAAAAAATATCATCCCTATTAAAAATTTCAGATATGGAATTATATTGTTATCTCAACACTAGGAGAGAATTACATTGATATTTAAAATAACAAACATTTTTTTTATATTTGTTATCATTGCATACTAGATATCAATAAAATATTAAGACTTTCTTTTATTTTGTTAAATATCTAGTAATATTTACACTGCAGCAAAGGCACATGCATATGTGATTAAAGCTTTTAGATTGTACTGAAAATAATTTTAAAGTAAAAAGGTAAAAATTTAAAATATATTTTTTTTATTGAAATCATCGGATATTTTTTATTTATTATTAAAATAACATCTCTTTCTATCCTAATCTATTTTTATTTTTAAAAATATTTTTATTTTCTATGATATTAGAGTAGTTATGTGATCCTAACTATTAAAATTAAAATATTTATATTGCAGTAGTATCATTCTGTAATTGTTATAATATTGTTAAAAATAGAATATTTTTGAAAAAATATTGAAGTAAGATGAGATGTTATTTTGATAATAAATTAAAAAAAATCACTATTATAATCAGAGGCGTTCTTTTGTCTTTTGCTAAAAAAAAGGTAAAATAATGCATTAAGCGAATGTGACGTAGAAAAATAGGGATAGAATTTTAATTTACACAAAACCATTACACCACTTACCAAACTGAAGGTTAGTAATGGCAAATAACTAGAGCTTGATTGCAACTAGAGTTTGATGATTACATTTTTGATTTTGATATAGTGGGAGGCTTTCTCATCTTTACAAGATCAACTGAAATATTTGTGAGCTTCAGTTCAAGGAGCTAAGTGGTCATGAGATCGACTAGAAGACCCAGATGAGTATCTTCTAGCAGGTGAAACATACATAGAAAAAATATATTGGCATCGAGACATGGGTACCAGGTTCTTCCCTTTTTCTTTTACAATACAACATTCAACCTTACTGCAACACTACCAGAGGAAGGCTGACAGATGGGTTACTAAACGATTTGGCAACTTCTGCTCTATCCTCTAGAGCCTACCGAGCATCCTTAGCAAGATTATAACAATATACAACCCAAGAATTGCTACAACTGGACATGAGACCCAACGAGCTTCAGCCCATTTCCATGTAGCCCAAGGAACCAAGTCCACTCCATCATTGGATTTCGTCATCGAACATAACCCAGCCAACATAATGGAACCCCAGTTGCAGCAATAATTGTTCTTCCCCACTACTTTACCTCCACTACTCTGAAAAGACATCGTCCTTCTCTACTTTACAGCTATTTCCACTCATCCTCATCGTCCTTCTCTCCTTTCCAGCTCTTTCATCTCACCCTCAAGGAATCTTTCTCCAGAGGCCCCCTTTAAGCACTCACAGTATGGGCATATGACTTCTCCAGGAAGGCCCATAAGTTTCTCTCCCTCTCCTATAAAAAGCTCTCTTTCACTCTTTTCTCAGCAAGTCTTCCCCCAAGAAGCAAGCACGTGTGCGCAAGTTCATAAGTCCTAGCGTTTTTCTATAAATAAAGCCTTTAGTTCGTTTATAATATACATAGTAGTAGTTTCTATTTGTAATAAGAGTCTTGTTAGTTTTCAGCATGTTTGTCTATATGCCTGTTTGTAAATTATGCTTGTAAAATACGCTTGTAACTTAAGCTTGTAAATTTAGTTTGAAAAGCCTTCATTGAGTGGAGTATTTCTTATATTTCTGGGTTTTTTTTTCCTTCCTCGGTCCTTATCTAAGTATTCTCGGGATAACTGTATGGGATTTCTTGCGTAAAATATGTGCAGACTCTCTACTGTTTGAGAGACAATCCCTTACAAACCAATAGATCTGTCAGGGTTGCAAGGATAATGTCTCTACAAGTGAGGCTCACTAGAAGGCAACAAGACAACATTGACTTAAAAACTACTCCACTCAATTGCCTGTTCACAACAATTACTGTTCACATGATAAAAATTTGGTATCAAAGCCATTAGATTCTGTAAGGACCTTTCTGTATGCCCAATAACACTAATCTGCTAAATAAGTATTCTCCAGTAAACAATTCTTGTTTATAATTAGACATACTCACAAATTTACTCTTAAAACTTCAAGAGCAACTAAAACAACAATAGCTACACCTTGAAACAATAGCTGAACAAGAAAGATAACAAAATCAACAGATAAACAGATCAGACAAAACCTAGACTTTTTAAAAGAATCTCAAGACTCCTTTTAAAAGACATTCAAGGAACATTGAACTAAGTAGTTTCGAACCAAGACATATACTAGTACAACTAAAAGAGTTACTCATAGCAAACAAAGCTCAACTAACAAATAGACTAGATAACTTACAACAAAAACTTGAAGAAATTAAATATAAATGATCAACCTGCACTTTGAAAATAATTACTACGAAGAAGTTGTAGACTTTTCTAAACAATTTACTAAAACAATAGAAATAGGCTATTGTAAACTTGAAGTAACAGGAAAAGGAGATAAGTTCTCATCCAACAGAATAATACCATATTAGCATTACTCACATCTCTCCATCATAGACTTACAGTAATAGATAACAAACTACTAAAACTAGAGGCACAAATAAAAAATATACCTAAAACCTCATATTTACATGAAAGCATCAACACTATAACAAAAGATTTAAGTAAGCTCTCTACAGGAGCTATAATATCTAGAAAACAACTAGAAAAGTATAAGTTTTTAACATATAATGAGTCAAACACAAACCCAAACTGAACCTTTTCTGGTCTCTCACAGACAATAAGAGGACAAATTGAAAATAATACTACCTCTTGGTTAGATAATATCATAACACAAGGAAGAAAATTTTAACTTAATGAATATTTGAAGTGTGCCTGAAGAAACCCTAATGAACATTGAAAGCTTTAAAAGCTTGCCTGAAGAAAACCAGGACCAAGAATTCCAGGGCTTTTACGATGACTTAGACGAATACATGTATAGCCCAGTAGAAATAATACTCTACACAAATACAGAAGAACTGTTAGAATTCGAACAAAATGAAAAACAATTGCACAGACTAGAATAAGGCTGGGAGCTATATTTTGATGATGATCAAAACATCATTGCTAGAAAACAACTCCCACAAGTAAATCTGATGAACCCAGCAGAATCAACAGGTACATCTTGACCATTCGAAAATGTGCTCTTAAATGTACCCTCAATAACCACACGTTATCCTGAAAGTTCCATGGGAACAAGGGACTATGGCCAAGGACATCCTCCAAGAACAGGAATTGCTCCATACACTAATAACAATCCATTACTTAGAACTATAGGAAAAAGAAGGCCATAAGAAATCACTTATTTTGGGAAAAACTCAGTACTATTAAATATAGCAGAATGTGATGGTCCCCAAATGTATGACACATATCTAGAACAACGGATTGTTCTAACAAGATATAAAACATCACAAAAAGGGCAAAAATATTTTAACTAACAAGATATAGATCTAGTCAAACAAATAAAAACATGGTCAGAAATCTACTAGAATTAACACTATTACTTGATTCCAATTATCTTATTATAAAAACAGATGGCTGTGAAATAGAATGGGGAGGAGTTCTCTACAGAAAAGCTAATAAATATGCCCTTAAAACTACAGAAATACTATGTCGGTATGCTTCAGGCCAGTACAAAGAAAAAGGTAGGCTAACTTCTTTAGACTATGAAATGTTAGTTGTAATATACTGTCTTGATGCTTTTAGATTATTTATTTGCAGCAAACAAGAGATCACAGTCAGAACAGACTGTGAAGCTATTGTAAAATATAGTGAATAAATAAAAGGCCTAAGTATAAAAAGATGGCTAAAATTTACAGATACCATTATAAATAAGGGTTTAATCATCCAATGGGAACACATTAAGGGAAGTAACAATTCCTTAGTGGATACATTATCCAAACTATTACAATAACTTTGATATCCTTTATGCAGACATGGATAAACAAAAGAAAGTTAACACTTTTACAATGAAAACCATGAGATTCAGAAATCAAGAACTTCAACAATTTACTCGTTATGAAGAACAATTTCATTTCACAGTAAGAGAAAATTAGACCACATACAGACATGTCTTCTTGACAATATCTGGAACATTCCAACAATCCCTGGAGGAACTAAATACAAGATAGCTATAATAAATGCTATGACAAATTACTTCCAGACAACAATTCTCAAACCAGCAGGAATGAAGTTCTCTTGTTATGTTGTCTACTCTGGCTCTCAGGCTGGCGTATACTATGACTAGGAAGAATTCAGAGGTTTCTACTCATTAGAAGATGCCTTTGCTTCAGCCAAATCAGTCATCGGGCCACACTTCTTTATCAGTACTCGACTAAAAAAAAGGAGGGAAAGTCTTTATGGAAATATAACAACCAGAAATGACTTAAGAAATGATCAACAAGTCTTGCGCATAGACTATTACAACTTCCCAACACAATAAAGAACCTCAAGTACATAGGCCTAAGTATTTAACATTCGGACAATTAAGAGCCAATGCTGCAACCACATCCACACAAGGCATTCTAAAGCACTTTTATTGGGCCTTCCCACTACTATTCCAGGGGATATTTCTATATATATAAGACGTCTGGCAGAAAAATCTACTTTTCAAATCTTTGCTGAAATATGTGAAGTTTTAAAGTTTTTATACCAATAGAAGGTTCTAAAAGGATGTCAATCATTTATGAAGGAGAAAGTAGCCCCAAGCTTAAATGTTACAAACGCAACAAAGCTTGTAAAACTTCAGAAAAATAGGAGTGTCAATGCAACCTCTTATATACATTCAAAAAAGTACAAATAAACATAAACACGTATGAACCACCAACAATTAGAGAAAGACTGCTTACTCCATTCCTCTTAATAGACTATGTCTTACTTTATAAACTATGGGTACATGATCCAGACTCTCTTCAAACTTTTCCAAAAAAAATTGGACGATATATATATACACACTTTACATTCAGGTATTAATTTTTTAAATAAATTAAATAAATTGAATTATTAAACATGAAGTAAAGGTATTGATTTAAAATTGAAGTAAGGTCGAATAAAATTTATCAGATAAGTACAAAGATAAGGAGTATGATGGTCTAAGATTTGAATTTGATTTAATTACAATCAAATTAAATCGATTTAATTGATTAAAACGAGCTAAATTCTTATTTACTCCATTTTTTTTTTCTCTTTTTATTCTCTTCTGCACTCTGGTTTCTTTTTCTTATCTTCTCCTTCCTTTTATTTCCCAAACCGCAGCTTAGTTGTTTTCCTTTTCTTCTTCGACAACTCTCATTTTTCTTAGTAAGCTCACCCAAACACTCATTCCTAAATCCGTCCTGAATTATATCAACACCAATTTAGCCAAATTGAACTTGATTGCAAACTGATTTGTGCAGTGAATGAATTGATAGATTTGTGATATACCACCTATAAAACAAGTTGATGTATTCTAAAATATAAATAGATAATCAATTACAAACTTGAAGGAATTGATGGATTTCTAACATTATGCTTAAAGATTCAAATAAAAAGCATGCTAAGATTTGGGACGACGACTCAGTAGAGGTTGGCGCATTACCAATTCCCATGGACATACATTCTCGTTGCCGCTTACTAGGCAAGAGTGACTATTAAGGAGCGCGAGGAGCATTGTCCAGGCGATAGAAAAGACGAGAGACAATCTATCGACGGAGACATTCATGATGACCTCACCTTCCACCTCATCACCAGCAATGAGAGAAGCGCACATAGCTTAAGTGGAGGCAGGCGATGAGTGAAGGAAAGCACAATAGTGGTGAAGGAGACGAAGGGCCCCCCTTATATATATATCTGTTACCTTAAAAACCTCCTAGTGCCGGCCCAAAGGGCCCCTTCCAAAGGTCTTCCAAATGCCGATGCTGAGATGATCATGGAGATCATGGATGGTGAGTAGCTGTTGGGAGATCAAACCACTGTGCCACTCCACTTCAATATACCAATCTAACTCTAATACATTCAACATAGGATGTTAGTTCCATCAATAACCATATACCAAACCCTTAATCAACTTTCAGAACATAACAAGACTTTGGCCCTTTGCGACTGAAATAAATTCATAAATTGTTCACAAGTTTGCACAATGGCTGAGATCTCAAGGGATTCATGCCAGCAAAAAGAAAATATTGAAGACGAAACAGTAGTATATGCATCATTGCTGAATGGTATACACCAGGATTATTAACATAGAAAGCAACTTTGTTACATTGTTTTTCCCCTACCGGCGTTTGGCTGATAGAACTCGCTTCTATCACAGCAAACATCTTGCAGTTCTCAAGTGAATGATATACATACCCATAACAGATGGATGAACATTTCAAACATTTCTTTGGAACTGCGTGCAATAAAGATTGTGTTGCTAAATATACCTGGATGCTTGCCAAATTAACTTGCACCAAGGGGATAAACACTAGGCGATGCAAAATAAGATTATGGTGAATATGGGAAAACTTATATATACCAGTACAAATGGCCAGAGATTTAACCCAGCATCGCCTGTCAGTAGCTTGTGATCTGATATGAAGAAAAACTTTTCAGCAGACGTACCGAGTGAACTATCAGTAGACATTTTCTGAAATACAGATGAAAACAGGAAGAAAAAAAAAATCTGTACAGGATTAGCATTGAAAACTACACTATCTCCAGGGACAAGTGAAAGAGCTAGTAGACGAAGTTGAAATTGTTAAACTGAAGTGGCTGAACAAAATCCTCAAAAAAGAACTTCTCTTTGGGTAGCTCTCCGTGTCCGATATCACTTCAATCTGTTTGGTTTAGCTATAAGAAATCTCAAGGGAACCCAAGACCAACTCCCAAGAAAAATCTTATCCAGCAAAATGAGTACAGCCGTGATGAATCAAGGATTATAATTCTGGCAAATATAGCCTCAGTATCCTTGTATTTACCCATCACCGACAATGCCTTTCTCGGATGATTTTATTGCCTCTGCTGTCATTAGAGCAACTGTGGCTCGATGAAGCGAAAGATCAGCCTTGTGTAGCAACCACTGTGCTTTCTCTCTCTTAAGCTTAGCCATGTTCCATGCATGTTGAGCAGCACTTGTTGCATCACGCAACCTAAACTCATCCATATCAGTAAGATGTCTCTGAAACCCATTTGATGAAGCTTGCTTTATGCTAGAACTTTCAGAATAGTCTGAAGTCCATTTATTGACTTTATTTTTAGATCTTTGATTATACGTGAATGGTGCCTTTTGAATATACCTGGGAGACAGGAATGCATCAATCCTTTTTGAATTGCTTCGAGAATATCTTGAATCTAGAAACCTTTCTGAACTATCGTGAGTGAACAAGGATTCGGTGCTTGCAGTATCCCGTGGTGAAAAGGTAGATCGAGTCAGAAGCCCGTGATAAGAATCAGAAGATTCGTAGCTGGAACCAGTAACCTCCACGAGTGAAAAGCCATCCATTTTTCTCCCTGGTAGTACAGTAAGAAGTATGAAATCAGCGGTCATAAGATCAAAGCAATCAAGAGAGAGAAAAACAAGTACCAAGATTAAAGAAGCTATCTTGCTCTCTTGTTGAAACATTATGGTGGCCATTGAACATGAGCTTCTTATGAGATCTCTGCTTTGATAAAGGTACTTCCAAGCCTCGTGGTCTCAAACAAAAGGCAAACATAGGTGGTTTCTTCATTAAATATGCTATGTCGTTGCATCCTCCAGATTGGATAGGTACTCTGCTCTGCTTTAATTCCCATTCCTTCAGTTGCTGTTGATACTGTTCCCAGAGAGGTGGCTGAAAACCAAAAGAACAAGAGCATTGGACATTAAGAACTAATGCCAAAATGTGGCTTTCAAGGATCACAAGTTGAAAGATACTAAAACATACAGATGCATAAGATGATGGTAACCATATAAACACCTAAACTTCCAAACAAACGTGTATGTTCGCATCATCCAGATGATCAGTTGAGAGGATAGGAGTTAGAGTTAAACAACTAAGCAGTTTATTTTATATCAACAACCTTTTATATTATGCTTTGACATGGTTCACTAACCAATCTCTGTTAGCTTAGCCCACCCTGCGACATACATTTCTTTCAATTCAAAGGCATCATAAAATTAAAACAAGACGTAACATATTATAGTAGGTTGAAAATTTCTTAGAGCATCTATATAGTAGATAGAAAATTTCTCTAAGCATCTATATAGTTGTAGATGATACCAGGATACATACATCAGAAAATAATTGGATAAGGACAATTTCAATTACCCTTTACATAGTGAAAGCCATTTGAATTTGCTCTCGTTACGTGCTAATTCTCCATAATGCACAATCATACAACTCAATGTGTTTCCCTCCATGTTTGAACATTAAGATACCTAATGCATCCACCACAGAAATCATATACCTTATACGGGATAATTTCTAAATAATGAAGTTATGAGACTTTGGCGGAAGCATTTCTCATCCTCCCTCTATATGATAATTTCTTAGAAATATACTTCTACCCCAGGAAAGGAATATGGCTCCCAAAGTTGGGCGACTGTTCAAGTGCTTTTGAATTTTGACAATGTCAGTTTATAGCTAGATTCTATGGTTTAAGCCAAGGCTAAGGCATGAAGTACAAATAACATCAACTGGCTAAGGTTAGAATGCCAGGAAATAAGCAAAGTAACCTAGCACATCAAAGTTTAGAATCATCAAGCATTCTAAATGATGAAATGCTGGAATTATTATGGTACAGAAATAATTATAAAAACTAACTCTACAACCGAAATAGGACAAATTATCTCATGTTGGTAAAAGAGCATTCGCATCATCATATGCATGGAAAAAGGTGGCTTATCCAGGAACAAAGCAAATCACATCACCCAATTAGTCATTGAATAAGGCAACAGAGGGAAGAAAAGGAAAAACTACAAATCTAATCAAATAGCAAGGTCCGTTTTTTTTTTATCCCCTCTTGGTCCTGATCGAGAGGGTCGTTGGATCAGATTAGGAGGAGCCAATACATGGATTTCTGATCTGATCCAACGACCCTCCCGATTGAGGACCAGGAGGGGACCAAAAAAGCGACCAGGAGATCTGCGCTGCCCTAGCTATGTAGGACTAGACACAATTGACATGCACTATCCAACACAATAAAGTGCAATTATTAACTGGAATATGCCAACCTATGCCAATGTAATTATTATCTGCAAAAATATTGTAAGGTGCTCGCTCAACTATTCAATTTTTTGAAATTGTTGATTATGTGACTCCAAAAGGAGGTAGGCAAATATCTTTGTCAAAAAGGAAGTCTACACTTATCTACATAACTTCTTATATGTCCATAGGAGGTTAGGCAAATGTCATCAAGATCAGAAACAAAAGGTCAGAAAGTTGGACAACTTAATGAGTGCACAAACGAACAATGACCATATTAGATCCTCGAACAGGTTTATGCATCGATACAATCAGTTCAGTGACAATTGAGTTCATTCACCATAATCATAGCATTATCAACCACCAAAACAATGTAAACCCAATCAAACTACATACCTGGAATTGCCGGATAAGAGGCAAACCTTTCTTCTTTCTCTTTTGCCTCCAATGGTCGTAAACAACTTCAACTGAATCTGTCTGTCCAACATCAGCCATGTATTTCTCTATATCTTCATTGGTAAGTTCCTCGCATTGTTGAGTATATGCAAGTTTCTCAAACCTGTCCATAACCTTTTCAAACATATCTTCTGTAACCTCAGGAATCTTATTATCAGTGGAGTCCATAGAAACTCTCACTGAGGATATCCATTCCTCATCCTCACTGTCCATGTCATACAACACGTGAGATGGATCCAGGGCAAAATCAACCTCAGAGCCAATATATCGAAAGTATTTTAAAGAATTCCTAGCAAAAGGCACCTCAATATAACCATCATCACTATCTGAGAACAACCTAACACCTGGAATTGGAATATTCTTCATAGAGGCAGCCCTAATATTTTGATTATAGCATTCTTCATATATTTGTTTGAAAATATACCACTGGTTCCTGTCAGTGAACTCTAACATCCATTCTTTTCCTCCTTTCCACATCATAGCATGAGTGTATCGGTTTGTGGTCCCAGGCTGTAAAACATGGTGTGCCTTGTATACATATTTTGTAACACCTGAAACCTGTACGCATATCCTCCAATTCTTCTGATCAGCCCGGTCAAGCTGAATTTTGGCTCCAAGTTCTCTCCAACATTTATCAGCATGAGTTATGAGGATATTAGCTTCACAGATAAGTGAATTTAAGGAATTCCGTGAACTTCTGGAATAACCAGACGATGAATTTGCAACAAGTTCCTTAACCTTGTTAAGAGAATGTATCTTCTGATGGTTAATTATAGATTTTGAAGCATGTTCATGACCTCCAGGTAACATTGAATATGAGACCTGGGTTCGAGGCCTCTTGTAGCCACTAGAAACACCATTGGCCATAAGATCTGTGGAACCCAGTTTCGGACTGTGAATAAATGTCCGTGAAAGTGAAGTATGGCGATTGCGATGCCACATACTTCGTGGAACGTTTGCACTAGGGGTTTCATGTTCTTTCATTTCAAGGATAAAATTGGAAGCAGGGCGATGAATCAACAAACCTTTTTTAAGATTATGCTTCTCAACTTCCTCAAGAAGTGGAGCCTCAATATTGGTGGTATTGATTATATGTCTATCATTATGAGATTTCAGCGGAAATGAATCTTCAGCATATTCAGAACCAAAATGCACAGCGTGCACAGATGTTGCAGCCTCATTTGGAGTTCCAGATTGCAAGACACACCCACGGTTGGCAATATTCCTCACATCATCATCACCAGCTACAGCATCTTGATGGCCATTAGACTTACTGTTGTTAGCATATCTATTACCATAAGTTCCAACAGACAAAGTATGTGTACTTGATGATATGTGATCAACTGCAGCCTCACTGAAGCAGGACCACATCCTACCAAGACTTTCTGGAGCTTGCTTAGGGGCATCATCAAAAGAAACACAGAGAGCAGATGTTGATGTCTTATTAGTATTATCTGCATCTTTTGGTGAAGAAACTGAAGTCTGAGCTCCAGAAATTGTTTCTTTCTCAATCGGCAACTTGTGATACAGACTTAGAGAAAAAGATGATCCTTTTGCAAGATAAAGGGAACATGGATAATGCTTCTCATGCTCTTCAGCCACAAAATGAACAAAATTATTCAAAACTGGATTAACAAAATTATTCATATCAGGTCTACAGAATAGGTTTGACCTTTCCCAAAACTTCTGCAAAAGAAAAAAAAAACATTGGTCAGATAAAATCATTCCTAGTTGACAACGTAAAACTAGGCTTCGGTATAAATTAGTTGTGTACCCTTTCTAAACAAAGTAGAACTAGGCTTCGGTATAAATTAGTTGTGTACCCTTCTAAAGGGCAGCCCGGTGCACGAAACTCCGGCCAAGTCTCGGGGAAGGGGAGCACATTAAAACCTCTCTAAACCAAGGGCATGGATATGTAAACCAACACTCTAAGAAAGTATTGTTTTAGGAAATGGCCTATCACATATTATAGTACTAGTATATAGCAGCAAGTCTCCATTTGGTGAACATGATGGCAACAAGTTCCAAAATCTTTATCAACTTGTTAGCAATCACCTTCAAAGTTTAGTAAATTTGAATCAGGTCCATTTGGCACCCCCTAAAAAAGAAAAAAAAACACTAAAATAGACCGGTAATAAAATATATAAGGTATCCAAGAAAAGTTAAATTGATAGATTCAATCTTGTGATATACTATTTAAGAAAACAAGTATACTAGAAGAATAACAGAACCGTTAGAAATTAATTATGTTGTGTATTATGATCTGGATGATAAGTTTGATGGATACAATCATATGACGATAGATGGTAAGGTTCCCTACTATGAATCTGTGTTGATGGGAAAGTTGTTTGATGAAAACTAGTTGGTAAGTTTTCTAATGTGACCTAAGCAACTCTGATTCAACTTCAGGAAAATCCTCAACTTTTAAGGTTAAGGTTGTACCGTAAATTGATCACCATGGACCCTAATATTGGCAGGAACTAGATGTTTTAGCTTTATACAGATATATAAATTGAAGCCTCTTCTACTACTACAACAACAACCAACCTTTATCCCATTAGGTAGGGACAGCTACATGGATCCTTCTACATCATTGAGCTATATCTCCTATTATATCATAATCTATACTTAAATAAATTTTATCTTATTTTATTGTTGCTAACCAAGTCTTTTTTTTATCTTCCTTTTCCTTGTTTGATTTGCATGTTTGTCATAGTTTCACATTGCCTAACTGGAGCATTTATTGGTTGTCTAAGTACATGCACGTACCACCTTAAACGTGTCTCTCGGAGTTTTCATGCAACTCCGACTCTCTCTAATACTCTCATTTTTTATTTTGTTCATCCACGTATGTCTACACATCCACCTTAACATCCTCATCTCTATAACTTTCATCTTTTACTAATGTGCTCAAGTCATAGTCCAACATTCAACTATATATAATATAGCAGGTCTAACTGCGATTTTGTAGAACTTTCTTTAAGATTTAAAGATACTTTACGATCACATAAAACAACCGACACTCCTCCATTTCAACCATCATACTCTTATTCTATATAAGACATTTCTTTCAATCCCTCCATCGTTTTGCAAAAATGATCCTAAATATTTAAAGCTCTCCATTCCAGGTAACTCGTCATTTCCTATTTTAACAATTGTCTCATTACGTCTAATATTACTAAACTTAAATTTCATATATTCTGTCTTTATTCTACTAAGCTTAAAATCTTTCACTTCTAGTGTTCCCGCCAAGATTCTAGTTTAGCAGTTACTAAGTCATGAATGTGGGCAGTGAGTTCGTCTATAATTAGTGTAAAAAGATAGGAACTTAAAGTTGATCCTTAATGTAATCGTGAGCTATTTCCCTATTTCCTTATAAGTGGTTTGTTTTTCCTTCACTTTCTCTTGTACTTTCTTATTCCACCGCAGAGATTCCGTACTTAGTGGTGCATGTCTCTTTGACTCACTTAGTATACTCGTAGCTACTATTTTCAACTTTGATACCATCTTATCTCATGTCATATCAGAGTCACCGTATATTTCACCTAGTGCATGTACTCCTACTTTCTCATTAAATATATTTTGTGTCTCATCCTTTAACTTCCACCACTTAATTTTAGAAGTTGTACATATTTTCTTTCTATTGATACTATGCTTGAGACATATATTCAATACTACCAACCTATATTGGGTAGTTAAGCTTTCTTTAGGAATGACTTTACAGTCTTTACAAATTTTTCTCTCTCTCTTCCTAACAATAAGAAAGTCAATTTGCAATTTATTATTCCCACTTTTGAACTTAACCAAGTGTTTTTCTCTTTTCTTAAAAAAATATATTAGCTAATATAAGATTATATACTATTGCAAAATCTAATATAGTTTTCCTTTCTTCATTTCTCGTTCCAAACCCATAACCCCTATGTACCCTCTCATATTTCTTAGTTTTCACTCCGACATGCCCATTTAGATCACCTCCTATTAAAATCATTTTATTTGACAGAATATTTTGTAATACTTTCCCAAAATTTTAATTTGATAGCTTTATCTAATCCTACTTACGGTGCATTACACTAATTATGTTCATAGTTTTTTCGCCGCTATTATATTACGGGCTATAAATTTTTTCCCTTTTTTTAACTACCCCTACAACTTTATCCTTTAACGAACCATCTACAACAATGCCCACTCTATGTCTTGTTTTACTCTTTCCTATATACTATAACTTAAAACCCGAGTTCTCTATCATCTTAGCCTTCTCGCCTACTCATTTTGTCTCTTGTACATAAAATACTAATTCTTCTCTATCTACTACCTCCATTAATTTACTAGTAAGGGTTCCTATATTCCATGTTCCAAATTTTAGACTATTAATTTTCCTATAATATTTGTTCCAACTTATGGTGTGAGAACTCTTTCCTATTTAACACTACACTCAAGTTCTCATGGAGAGCAGTCCTTACCGATACGTTAACACAAACTCTTATATATTTAGCACTACACCCGAGTTCTAGAAATGTAGTGATCCTTGCCGAGACATTATAGTCGGACCCAGCAACGCGAACAATTTAGCATTAACACAATATTTTAATGGATCCATTCATTGAACATTTGTTATAGTTTTAACACTGGTTGATAACCTAACACAACCCTCCTCCTTTATCCAGGCTTGAGACTGGTTCACCGTAGACGGAGTTAAATTGAATCCTCTTCTACTCGTATGAAATAACATAAAATGAATTTAAATAATGCAAACCTTAAACATCAATGAATTTTATAGCAATGCTTCTTTATAATAAAATGTCTTCCCAGTAAAAAACTACTTCAAACAATTGTCTCTAATATGAACAATTCCAATAATTTGTCTTGAAATAGGTAAAGAGCAACACTAAAACATAGACGCAATGTGATGATCTAGCAAATGACAAAACCTACTTAAGATAAAAAATTTTATAACAAAAATAAATAAATGTATATTTGTATTCAATATTTACAGATGATACAATGTCTATATCTGTTGCAGTTATATAATTGATGGATTTGAACCATCAGGTATGAATAAAACATTACTGTCTACCAGATATGGGAAAAAAACATGATAGTTGTGTTTATAGACCAAAAGAACTCCAGATTAATCATCGACGAAAAACTATAAGCAAATCCATGTCATGTTTAACAAAAATAATTTGTAAATGGCTCCAATTATGGACAAATTCTAACCACAACAACAACAACAACAAAAATCTAAGTATTACTAATAATATAGTCATACACTGAGTTCATGGTGGATAAGATCCATCTTTCCAACCTCAAATAATAAGGATTTCTCCTGTATTCTAAAAAAACATTTCTAGGTCTCTAAATCTGAATCAGAAAACCAAGTACCTCAAAGGATTTCCACATAGCTATTGCCCACATTATGAAGTTAGTAGTAATAAAAATTATTCCATTATTCCAACATGGTTAAGTTTAAAATCCTACATGGCTAGATAGCATAATGCAAAAGGGGGCAGGAAAAACACTCTTCTGTTCATAAATATTTTAAACTATTGTGACCAGTTGACATGGTGTGCGGTGTATAGACAGTCCACAACCAAACTAAGCACTTAGCCACAACAGACTTGTTAGTCCCAATTAATAGGATCTAGATACATCAATCTTATCAGATCATAGAACTCTAGACAAGGTCATATCACAAGATATATGAAATTGTTAAATCACCTTTTACGTTTATAAATATATAAATATGTAATTAGTTATTTAGTAGTAATCTATATAAACTGTAAATATATAATCTAATAAATAAATTATAAATATATAGTATAATAGCATATACATGTTATATCATATAATCATATGGATTATATTTTAAGTTTTTTATAATTCAAGATATGTTCTTTGCATTTAAAATTTGTTTGAATTTGTTAAATGGGTTGTGTTGACCTGACCCATTTATGTTCCATTTAATTATATGGGTCGTATCAAATAAACATTTTGTTTTCTTATGACTTGCCGGATCATAAAAATGTTCCCATTTATAAGTGGGTCATCATACGATCATAGGTTTTTACCCATTTATTAAATGGGCTGAGTTTGTGTCGAGATTCAGATCATGGGTCAACACTACGTAATTGGTCTATAACCCATCAACCCAAATTGCCACCCCTCTCTCACACTTCAAATTGATTAAATTTGGAAACTATTAATTATCTTTGAACAAGTTCATATTTTCTCTCATTTTATCATTTTTCAAAGACATCCATACAACAACTCCTTGTATTAACATTTTATTAACATCACAAATTCATCTTAATTCTCTATGTTGATTTTTTACATGTGAATTTCCTAATTGCCAATCACTTTGACCCAAATAGTAGTTTTACTGATTGTACAACAGGCTTGTAAAATTTTACAAGCCAAAAAATCACAAGATGACTAGATGTCTCAATTCATAAAATAGATACCATAATGTTCTATAATATTTCCACTATCATTCAAACGCTATTTGAGTCATAACATTGCATTTGGAGGAAGGTCAACATGTCATAACTACAACGTAACTTTTTAGCAAGGCTCAAAAGATATAGCAAAAGGAAAAAATCTAAGATGCTCCTTAATACAGAAAATATAAATAGGAATACTAACACATTAAACTCCTAATCCGCTGAATAACCAAGCTTATATTGTTAAGTAGAGAAAAGCAAGTTAGATAGTACAATGATACCATGTAAGAGAGCAGTAAATGAATTGAACAGAAAATAAATAAGAGCACATTTTGTCAGTAAAGCAAGAACCTTCCAGATAGAAATAAGTACCTCAAGCAGCTTAACAGAGCTGTGTGATATTTCATTGGTAGAAAGGTACAGTTTATTTGAACAGATGTAAGGAGTTGAGATCAATGCCTCCTTTGTGAAAAGCTTTGTAAACTTTCCCTCAAAGTGCCTCCATCTTGAACTTTCCACCTTGGAGAACAAATTATAAAAAAGAAGGTCCTCACCTGAATTGTTCAATCTTGAAATGCTTAGCACAATTGACGAGTATTGAATTAAAGTGTTGGTGAAGTTGCTCTTTTCAACATATTGATTCAGTATCTTGATGATCAAACAGAAAAGCGAGACTGCACGCTTTAAACATCCCTCAAACAAAATAAACCTTAGTCCAGGAATGTCATCAATAAAAAATACCTCCATGTGAACATTAGGCCATCCACAAACCAGTTTGCCATGCCTTGCATTATAAAGTGATCGAAAAAGACAAAAGATTTGGCTTTGAGAAGTGAAGTCCGGAGTGCATCGAAGTGGTAAGCTAAATTCAACAATAACTTGTTGGAAGTTCACCATAGTCGACTTTTTCTCAGCTTCCCATCTAGGAGCCATACTGCTAACAATAGAGAGAATGCTTGTAGAACCACCTTGATCACTATCAAAAGCATGTTGTGCCAGTTTAGTTTTAAAATCTTCTTTTTTATTTCGGAACCGTTTTCTGAAGTAAACATAAGGTAACTTCTTGCTTTGAGAATCAATACTTTTCTTCTGCTCAGAGACAGCATTATTGTTCCAATCACATGACTGATCTGATCCCTTGCAATTTGGTAATAAGTCACTAGATATTGTATCCAGTTGAATCATAGGGATGTTTTCTTTGGGTTCCGGTAACAACGAAGGATTGGTATCCTTCAAAGGACTAGCTCTACGATGTCCCTTTATGGTAATGGAAGGGCAAGATGTAGCTCGATGGGTTGTACGAGTCAACCAGGAGATAATGGGTTCTGATTCTGTGAGGCTTCCTATATAACTGCTCTCTGCGGTGTCTACCTCTTCCATTTTTTTGTTTTGTATCTCTGACCCTGGTTTCTCAAAGTTAAATTTTCTAGAAACTTCACTAGGGAAAAGTAATAGTTTAAATCTTTCATTTTGGAGGTTAATCCACTCCTCATCTCGATCATCATACTTGACATGATGCAACCTAGTCATAGGATTGTAACCCTTAATCAGGCCAAAGTACCAATTCTGATCCAGAGGCCAGAAAACCCTGATTCGTTGCTTAACCAAACAATAAGGGTCCATATCCCTTAAAAAGACTTCATAAAAATGACGGCGCTTCCGAGAAAAGCTTTTTCCATTGTGTCTCCTCGGGCGAAGACTCCTACCTGATGAATCAATTGAACAAGCTTCACCTTGCGAACCCTTCATTCTCTCATGGTCAGATTGTGAACAAGATAGGTTTTTCACTGAATCAGCTGCACTTTTTGACCTCTTTGCAGAGAAACCAGTGCAATTCGGATCAAAACGTGAAGAAAGCATTCTAGCAGCATTCTCCTCAAGGTTTTCCTCCTCATCATCATGAGAAACAGAAACTGAATTCACACTATTGTCTGCAAAGCGCGCCTGATTCACAAGATTCCTTTGTTCAGATATCTTTGTGTTCTCCTGTCTGTTTCGAACCTTTCTATTCCCATCCTTGATAAAATTGTGATTTCCAACACTGGTGGAAGGAGTAGAATCATCTTTATGGGACCCAATTATATCACACTCATCTACTTTGTTCTTTTTCTTCCTCTTCTTTTCACTCAATTCCTTTGGCTTTGAATTGTCTTTGACAAATAATTTATTATCCAGAACATCAGCATTAACCTTTGCATGGCAAGAGTTAGATATTTCAGTTTCCAAGCTTATGGGATCTTTAGATTTTCTTGACTTTGGAATGCCCCTACGCCGCTTTGGAAGAAGGAAACCATCGTCTGTATAATTTTTGCTTTTAGATTCATCAGCGATAGATGCATCATCTATCTCCTTTGTGGGCTGTGAATAATGGTCCTTAGCTGAATTTTGTGCATCTCCATTTGTTCCTTGCAGATTATGTGTGTCATCACTTCTACTGGAGGTGTCATCACTCTTGGGGACACTGGAAATTTGATCTTTATCTGACTTTGGGACATTTGAACTGTTTCGCTGCCGCTTAGAAGCAGGTACAAGCCTGCTCAAGGGTACCTCTTTTCTGTTTTTTTTTCTTGGCTTTGAAAGAACTTCTCCATCCTCTTCAAATTGAGAGTCTAGGTTCTTCTTGAGGACTTTATTTTCTACTTCCCACACTGAAACCTCCTTCTTGACACCGGATTTCCTCTCAGAATTTCTTGGGTTTTTCACAAAAATACTCTGGAGATCCAAAGATTTTGGCTTCTTAGGTATATCAGATTCCTCATTCTTCTCGACCCTAATTTCCATCAACAATTACAAAATTCAAAGAAATAATGAATAAGATCCAAATTTCATCACCCATTATACATGGCGAGCAGACTGACGTCCTAATTTCGGATCCAAAAGCATAATTCCAAGCCAGCAATCTCCAAATCTGTCCTAAATCGAACCTAAACGAAGAAAAAGAAATCGATATGAATCATTTTCTCCATCGATCTCCACCCATATCGAAGCGATCAAACCAAGGAATGAAGGAATAACATACCTAGAGATACAACATCCCCAGACAAATCTCCTATCGATCAGATCCGAAATCGAAGGGAAACCCGTTTCTGAAGTCCAATTCCACCTTCTTCCCGAAGTAATCGCGCGATTGATCGAGGTTCACGACGGTGATTTTCCAACCCTAGAAAACGAAGGGACCTAGGGTTTCATACACGTAAGGAAAGGATCGGGCGAAAAAGAGGAACAAAAACAGAAAATGAAAAGAAAAAAATTAACAAAAACTGTAACCGTTGGATCCCCAACTGACGGTTCGAGTGCCTTGTAGAGACGCCCGACGCATCAGCCGGAATCCAAAATCGCAAACGACCGGGAAGCAACGCACGGACACGATCGCTTCCGTTCCCGAAACGAACGGTAGAGATCGGATTAATCGCCCGTGGGACTTCGGAGAGACGGAGATCGAGCGGTAAGGTAAATTTTGCAAAAGTCGGCTCAATCTTTTTTCTTTTCATTTTAGTCATTGGGTGGTGAGCTATTTACATTTAGGACCCTATTATTTCGGAATTTAAACGGCAATAATGACATTTAATCTTATATGCTTGTTGTTACCATATAAGTTGGTAGGGCTCCAGGATCATTTAATGAGCTTGGGTATTTTTGCGTGGGATCCACGATCGGCAGGTGGGGTTTTGTTGCATCCAAGTTAGTTAGTTAGAAGCTCTCTTACAACATTATTAAAAAAAAGTTGAAAAAAATACAGGGGGAATTAATATAGAGAAGAAGAAAATTTCACGAGGAAAGTAAGGTTATAAACGAGTCGAGCTGAATAACTAGAATAAAATTCCAAATTCCAATCATCTAGAGAAACCCTTCATCTCTATGTGGGACCGAGACCGATGAAGAGTATGTGAGTGAATCAACTTTTACCATGTAAACTTATTAGATTAAGTAAAAAAGTAACGGAATAAATTGCTTGGATTAGTTAATTAGGTAGTTGATTAAGATCGAATTAAATCCGCTAAACATTTATTTTTTTATTATATTTCAAAACTAAAAGGTTAGATTTGCTTAACTGTTCTTAGTGGTTGAATTATCAACGGACGTCAAACAACAAGCTCTCATCAGCAAATCTAAATGTTTAATCTTCTATGAAAAAGAGAGAGATGATCGAGGAAAATCCACTTAAATCTGAATATTGAATCTGACGTTCAGAAAGTAACAACTCCTATCAAACACGTTGGTACACCCACTTCCAAGAATTAG
>JBAMIE010000114.1:3870843-3881797 GCA_037177295.1 Kaempferia parviflora
GGGCCAACACGGAGGAGGTAAATCACGGGTGACTACTAACCATAAGTGCAAATGGTCAAGACATGGGGGAGGTATATGCTCGGGCACGCCGAGATTCAACCTCTAACATCAATATCTCAAAATTAGTCAACAAGGACCAATAAAAAGATGATTTTTGGTTGATTAACCAATCCCATACATATACATCTCTCTAAAAGTAATGTAAGATCTTGATTTATTCAATAGATTATTTAAGAATCGATGTAATTAGTTGGGTTAATAAAATCCTAAACTGGAAGTGTCTATGAGTGATCAGAAGACCTATGATTTAGCTTAATCATCTTCATCGTACTTTTAAGGAGCATTGGTCTACCATCTCCGTGATGGAAGATTGGACGTTATAATTAATCTCTATCCAATTAGTTAATTAGGTTACTAGTGTTGTGAAATAATACTTCAAGAGTTCGAGTTCGAGTTCGAGTTCGAGTTCGAGTTCGAGTTCGATTAGGTTTGTAAGGTAGATCAAGGTTGAGAAGTTAAACATGTGTTGGCAAAAGAGATCTCAGAGGACTATAAAAAAATTAAGGGAAGCTCGAAAAATAATAATTCTCCCAAAACAATAAAAAAAATTCAGTGTTTATGTTCCTCATTCCACTAGAAAATTTATATTTAATTTATTATTTTTATTTTTCCATTTTGAGCTTGAGGTGTTCAACTTTACGCTCCATGCATATTTGTTACAAAAGCTTTTTAAAAGATTATTCTATCTCTAAAAAGTTCTACAACGAAAAAACATTAGGATTTTGATCCATGATAAAATATTGTGTTTATTATTTATCTTTTTTACTTTCGCTGCTTATTCTTAATCTTAACAAAAAAGAAATATTTTAACTTGCATATTGGCATTGGAAATATTTTGGAAACAGCTTGTCTACCATAATATAATAAGGTAGTTCACACTTAAATTGTGATTGAATTGAGGTTATAATTTGATCATAATTATTTACAGTCTATCGACGGGTTCATCTATCCACCTAAGTTATAGTTAATCATTTTAATTATATCCTAACTTAGTTAGTCACATCAAAACTGAAGGATCGGTAGCGATAGAAAGGAGGATTGAATATCGCTCGTAAAAACTTTTTTTTTTTTGATTCGAGTTGCAGCGGAAATAATAAAACAAAAGCACAAGGGACTCAGATCGGTTAACCTACACCAACAAAAACTATCCTTGGGACCAACAGATTGCTAGCATAACCTTAGGTAGTTTTTATTGGAACAATTTAGATGCCCTAAGTTTTGATTTTAGCAAGTGTGAGTGTGCAGGTATAGGAAAAGTCCAACTGTGATCTTAGCAAAGGGAGAAAGTCCAAGTAGAGTCTTGGTGGTGTATGCCCAAGTATGTAGTCTTGGCAACGTAAGTCCAAGTGTGACTTGGCAAAGGTTGAAGTCTCAGAGGTGAGGAGTCTCTTGGCAATGGAAGACCCGATTGTTGGGGATCGCACGGACCGATTAGAATGGGAGTTGAATAGACAACACCCCAAATCGTTCTTCTTCCTATAATGGTAGCGCAAGCGGAAATACTAAAACTAATAACAAAAGGAAGAAGACACACTTACATTACAATTTACGTGGTTCGGAGATTGCTTACTCATACTCCACGGCGTGTCCCTAAGGTGAATGACTCCTCGATTCTTTGGTGGCTCAATCCCCGACAATATCGGCTAGCACAATCCTCCTTGTTGGTGGAGAAACCTCTCTACAATGTCAACAAACTCTTGGATTTACCTAGGCTTGGAAGACTACTAATTAGGGGTTGACTACTTCTAATTTCATCAACCAAAGCCAGCCACCCCAAGCTCCATTATATAGAGCTTGAGGAGATCAGCAAGCTAGTCTAGCCATTACTAGTCGACTGGTCCATGCGCCAGTCGACTGGTTGCTGGCCAACGGTTGTCTCAATGGCTCTTTAACAGTCGACTGGTCCCAACACTAGTCGGCTGGTCCTTCAGCCGTTCGGGCACAAAAATATTCTGTGTCAACCCCAGTCGACTAGTACATACACCAGTCAATTGATACCCGAGTACACTCACTCTTGAACTCGTCCTCACAACTCACTTGACCTTTCGTTGTAATTTTGACCTCTTGCTTTCAAGTCTTCTTCCTTTGGCTCTCGTCCTCAGATGAATTCAAGCTCGCGGCTCGTTCCCAATGCCATCTTTCACATATACCTCAAAGTACGCTTCCCTCGGCCTTATCTTTGCTGCCTTGTCCACGTTCTCTTGGATGCTCCATCCTTTACCTGACCCAAAGCCATCAAGCTGAGTCATTTGTGTATCAGGCAATCCTGCACAACTCAAATGCATATATCAAATACAAGGGTAAACCTAACTTAAACTCTTTGCCCAAACATCAAAACACATGGTCCCACAGACCCTTAAGATCGCATCCAACAATCCCCCATTTTTGATGTTTGGGAATACGTTTAAGTTAGGGAAAATATAATAGCAAAATGCATGCAAACATGTATTTGAACCTATCACAAGACTCCCCCTTCACCTAAGCTACCTATTGAGCTAGGATTTTATGCAGAGGCATTTAGGTTTTCCACTTAAACCTAACACTCTCTCCCTTTGCCACTCATAAAAAAGATTCAACAATATCCTAATTGTTGAAACTTGATCATCCAAACTGACCATAAACTCATGTATTTATCCCCCAAAGATCTCATACACCTATACGAGTTGTTCTGGTCAAATTCAATGCTGAAAAATAATTTTCAGACTGTATCAGTCAACTGATCCCATTGACATAAACACACAGAAATATTTTGTTTTCATCCGGCACTATTACCAATCGACTGGTATCTGAGCCAGTCGATTGGTATCTGAGTGGTATATGAGCCAGTCGACTGATACTCTATATCAGTAGAGCCACCAATTTGGGTTGGGTCCATGGGGTTGGCCCGCCCCGCCAAATAATTTAAGTGGGCTGGGTTGGAATTTTATCAACCCAAACCCATCGTCGGCCAACCCGCCTAGGCCCGCGACCTGCGCGGGTCGGACTGCGACAAGCTTGGGTTGGCCCGCGGGTTGAGAAACACATGTAAACCAAGTTTTATTTCAATTGATTATCTTCTTGGTTATAATTTTGAAATAAAATAATACTTTTCATCACACATAAGTACTCATTTGTGTATATTTACATTAAAATACTTGTTTCTGGATATATTTAATTGATAAAACTTTTCTAAATTAAAATGTTGTTGATATAAAACTTTTTTTTAGTTTTAATGGGCTCGCGGGTTGGCCCGCCTAACCCGCAACCCGCCTTGGATTGGTTAGATTGGGGATTTCCCAAACCGTCAATATGACGGGTCAGCCTGCCCCGCCCCGCCCTGCCATGAGTTGGCCCATTTGACAGCTCTACATATCAACTTATTTCAGCATTTTGAACTCAATTTTAGAAATGGGTCAAAAATTTCATAAACCTCCAAAATACCTAAATTTTGTGAAGATGTCTATTTTACCAACATCTACTTGCAAAAAATATATTTAAAAATGTATCTATCACGGATCCCAAGATTGACCTAAAATCTAAAATTATCTAAATTGTTCAATTGAACCTTGACTTAAAGTCCTGATTTTAGCTTCCTCTTGATGTATCTCCCCAATATTAAATCAAAATTCATCCCTAGTATTGGTTTATATGACATTTATACATCCAAAATTAATTTTCATGTAAGATGACCCCAATGTCATATTTTCATGCATGACACATATCCCAAATATGCCAACCAACTAGGTTAGAGACTCAAGTCCATCTCTAACCCTTGGCACATTACATGACCCATCTACCATAGATCCCAAAGGTTCTTTGATCTCCTTGTAGAGCTCTTAGCCTTAGTCACCTTTCTTAGTGACTCGTCCACTAAGACTAGGTCACATTGCTTCTCCATGGATGATTGGCTTACAAACCTTACATTCTTAACCTTAGACATCTTATCCTTGGTAAATTTCCTTTCATCCTTACTATAATCATATGCCACCCTTGCATATATCTTTTCATTAGTCTTGGATGATACTCCCCCATTGCCTTTAACAAATAATACCCTAACATTTGATTTTCCTTTTGCCGTGAAGGACCAATATCGGTATCACAAACCTGATCTATCATTGATGGAGGTTTCACTACCCAACACCAAACCTAAATCCTTAATCCAACATTGAATCTTTGTAGGGTTTTCTTCAATTTATCAAACTTTGCTTTCAAAGCTTATTTTTTTCTAGGTTTCTCACCCTAGAATCTACATGTGCCACCATGGACATTCCTAGACCTACCTATTTTTCTAGGCTTGTGTCTCCCCTTTTTGGGATTAATGCCTAGGTTCTCCATTACCTTCTTCTCGTTAGGTAATAAGAATCCACCTTTCCTAGGTCTATCATCACTAGATTTAGCATGAATAGGTTTCCAGGGTTATGATCTATATTGACCCTATTCCTATCATGATATTTAAATCTAAAATTTTACATGGGTAAATAATTAATATTATTTATAGCATACATGGAAGAATAAAAATTTGAATTGCGATTCAAATTAGGGTATACCTCCCTAACCTTTGACACTCCCCCTAGACTCGAGCTTTTCCTCTTCTTCTCCCATTTCTTCAAATGCGCTAGCTTTTTGATCTCCCCCTTTGTCGGGCATTTGGTGTGTTAGTCGCCCAACTCACCACACGTGAAGCATCGAATCCGCATTCTCCTTTTTAGGGCTTCTTCATTCCTACAACCCATATTAGTGTTCAAATTAACTTGAATGAGTTTAGGAGTTATCTTCTTCTTACCCATTGAACACCTATTCTTTTAGTGTTCCTTCTCATTACACCCGAAGCACACGATATGGTCATTTGACTTCACTTCGGTGGAGTTTTTCGCTAGGTTGACTACTTCCAAGACTTCCTTTTCATCCGCCTTGTCTTCTTCTTCAACCTTTGAGGATATGAACGTCACTTCCTCATCTTCATTCTCCTCGGACGTTGAACACGAGTCAACTTCCAGTTGACCTTCCTTCACTTGAGCCACTTCATCCTTTTCTTAGGATTTTTCTTCTTCTTGTATAAGCATAGGTTCTTCTCCTAGAACCAATTTTACCTTGCTCTATAACTCAAGCATTCTTGTACTCACCTACATGACTCATTACATTGTTAGGTAAAATATCAATCAAAATTGATATTACCTTTTCATTTGCCTTTAATCGTGAGGCTTGATCCTCGGTCCAATGATGTGGCCGGAGTCTCTTCCCTTTCTTGCCTTTCAGGGCTTTAAACGGTTCTTCAACCACCATCATGGTGTCCCAATCCTTGCGCCTTTATCTTCACCATCCAAAAGGTGATGTCCCACAACCTTCCCCCTTCAAACTTTGACAGGTTGATTAAGTCGTCCATCTTTTGCTTCCTCGGCGGTTAGTTTGACAGAGTGCATCCTTGCTCTGATACCACTTGTTAGGGATCATATAGACCGGCTAGAAGGGGGGTTGAATAGATGACACCCTAAATCGTTCTTCTTCCTATAATGTTAGCGCAAGTGGAAATACTAAAACTAATAACAAAAGGAAGAAGACACGCTTACACGTCGATTTACATGGTTCGAACATTGCTTGCTCCTACTCCACGGTGTGTCTGTAAGGTGCATGGACGACTCCTCGATCCTTCTGTGGATTAATCCCTGACAACACCGGCTAGCATAATCCTCCTTGTCGATGGAGAAATCTCTCTACAATGCCAACAAGCTCTTGGATTTGTATAGGCTTGTAAGACTACTAATTTTGTAAGATCATTCCTAATTTTGTCGATCAAAGCCAGCCACCCCAAGCTCCATTATATAGAGCTGGGGGAGATCAGCAAGCTGATCTAGCCATTACCAGCCGACTAGTCCATGCACCAGTCGACTAGTGGCTAGCCAACGACTCTCTCAATGGCTCTTTACCAGTCGACTGGTCCCAACACTAGTCAACTGGTCCCCCATCTGTTCGGACACAAAAATATTCTGTGCCAACCCTAGTCGCCTGATACCCGAGTACACTCACTCTTGCACTCGTCCTTATGACTCACTTGGCCCTTCCTTGTAGCTTTGATCTCTTGCATTCAAGACTTCTTCCTTTGGCTCTCGTCCCTTGGATGCATTCAGGCTCGCGACTTGTCCCCAATGTCATCCTTCACGTATGCCTCGAAGTATGCTTCTCTCGGCTTTGTCCTTGCTGCCTTGTCCACAGTCCCTCGGATGCTCCATCCTTCACCGGACCCGAAGCCATCAAGCTGAGTCATATGTGTATCCTACAATCCTGCACAACTCAAATATACATATCAAATATAAGGGTAAACCTAACTTAAACTCTTTGCTCAAACATCAAAACACATGGTCCCACAGACCCTCAAGATTGTATCCAACACCGACAATAAAGGACAAGGCCGAATGAAGCTCTTGAAGGCAAGGAATGAAGAATGGGGAGCATCCGAGGGACGTAAGGCTGATGGAGGAGACTAGAAGGCTAGGTCTAGATTGGTCGGGCGAGGAAGAGTGCTGAGTGAATGTACTCTGAAGGTAAAACCCTAGTTTAGGATTTACTAGTCGACTAATCGTTGTATCAGTCGACTGATATGTGAATGGGAGCGAATAGAATATTTCTGTTCGCTTAAGCCTTCTGGAGTAGTCGACTGGTCCTGACACTAGTTGACTGTATCGAGCTAATAGGGTGTAACAGTCAAAATCCATGAGGGACCAATTGACTGGTGCATACACCAACAACTGGTAATGGTAGGAACAACCTTGCTATTCTCCTGAGCTCTATTTAATAGAGATTGGGGTGGCCAGTCATGGTTGAAGAAATAGACTTGGTTAAAGTCTCTAAAGCTCTTGTGTGATCCGTGTTGTGTGATCAAGAAGTTGTGATGAGGTTTCTCCATCGAGAAGAAGACTTCGAGCTAGCCGAAGTTTACCATGGAATCATCTACCGACGGATCAGGATCGTCCACCTTATGGATAGCCGTGAAGTAGGAGCCATAATCTCCGAACCACGTTAAACAACGTGTTAGGTTTGCTTATTTTCTTTATTATCTTCTAGGGTTTAGTTTCCTTATCTTATTTGGGTTTCCGCTTGCGCACTAACCCTTGTAGGAAGATGAACGATTTGAGTGACCGACGTATTCATCACCTCTATCTGGTGTATAGGTCCCAACAGTTTTCTTCTCCAAGTTTGTGAGTTTGTGAGACGGGTGGAGCATGTTCGTGTGGATACCGAAAGAGGCGCGAACACTTGATCGCGCTGAGATCCGAGAACAAAGTTACTGTCGGGAGTTTGTATTTATGCAACAAAGGTAAAACACTCCAATCTCAACAAGTATATGGTTTCTTTTGCATAGATCTCCTGGAAAGGTTCTTGTTATTCCGCTGCGCCTTATTGTTTTTGCACTCAAGAACCTTACATTAAGAACTTTGGATGATGATGAATTAAGAAAATGTTGTGTCAATCTAAAATGTACTCTAACTCATGACAACTCATGAGATGTCGAGTTAGATGATTTATTTACCAAATTAAAAATATTACAAATGTCTTTACCAAATGTGATAATGCCTATAATTGATATTCTTGAATTTGTTCAAAGTGTAGATTATTATCCAAATGTTGTGATTGCATATAGAATATTGTTGACTATATCTATTATGGTAGCATCAATTGAAAAGAGTTTTTTAAAATTAAAATAATTAAAAACATATATAAGATCGTCAATGTCGCAAGAAAGATTAAATGGATTAACAATTTTATATATTGAGAAAATCATTTTAGAAAATTATAAAACTAATAATATTATAGAAAATTTTGCAAATAGAAATGCTATAAGAAGTCGTTGTAGATGAATTGTATATTATTAAAATTTATTTGAGGCATTTTCTTATTGTTTCGCCCGGAGCCTTGTGAGTTGAAGGACCGGGCTGGCCATAACATCTATCTTAATCGACTTATAATCTTATAACTTGCCCTAAGGTTTAGAATGTTAATAGTGGAATCTTGAAAGCCGATTTTTTATTCCATGTAGTCATAAAAAAAATAAAATAATTCTAAGCAATCAAGTTCTCAACCGAAACCATTACTTAAATTGTAAAATAATACAAGGTTTTCGTGCTTTCTTTAAGTATTATTAGATACGTTTTTGTGCTCAACAACTTGGCTTGTTGGATAGCAACTATATGCACACTTAAATTTTTTATCTATCTTATCCCACAGTAGCAAAATAAAAATTCTATTTATTTATTATAAAAATTAAGATGGAAATATCAATTTTTTCATGTAGTTAATCATTTTTATAATATATATTCTTATTTAATTAAAATAACTTTTAAAACTAAATAAAAAAACTATATTTCTGGTCATTGATTGTTTAAGAATCATGAATCAAGTTAATAAAATTCTACACTGTTTAATTTAGATAATGTAGCTTAGATTATAATTAGTCCCACATCATTGATATAATAAGAAGAAAGATGTGAAAGTTGCAATAAATTTACATAGATATGAACTTTGGTCCATACTTACCTGGACGGGGTTTATGGGTGATCAAGAAGGCCTATGACCTAGTCCAATAACCTCCATTGCACTTTGGAGGGGTATTGGTCTACCATCTCCCCAAGTTGGGAGAGTGGACGTCATAATTTGTGATAGTGGGGGTACGCGTTCGCGCGGCCCCTGCCTAATTTTTAAAATAAACTGTTTATTTATTTTAATCCTAATTTTATTAACAATAGTAATCATTTTAGATGGATTCTTACCTTTTCAAAAAATTAATATAATTCAAGAAAACAAAATTAATGAAATTATATTTCTTGTCAAAGTTAATTAGTCAATTTAGTTAATTTGGTTAATTCCATCAATATCTCAAATTAGTCAATAACAAGGACCGATGTTGATTAACCAATTTAGTTAATAAGGACCAATGTAAAGACGATTTTTTGATTAAACAATTGCACAAGGGACTCCATGTTGGTTCCCTGTGTAGTTTTTGATATGACCAATCAAGTTAGGTTGGGTCCTACGTTGATCTAACCTTGTGACTAAGTGTGCAGGAATTTAGGATCACAAGAAGTGGAGCGAAAGATGCAGCGGTCGAGAATAATGGCGCGGGAGGGAGCCGACGGGCTCGACGCATCCGAGGGACGTGGAGTCTGCGGAAGAGTACACTGGCGGACGAGAAGGGCGTGCACGATGTTCCGAGGGACGAGAAGCCGGGGAGGAAGGTTGCTCGAGGAGAAGGACGAAAAATGGGTTCGGGTGAATCCTATTCTGGATGTCCGAATCACCGAAGCAATTGGACGAGTGCGGAGTCAAAGGGAGCAAAAGAAAATTGTTCCAGCTGTCAGCCTTCAGCGATTGGAAGGCGCCTTCGGGTCGCGGTCAGCGACCATTCGAAGCAGCTAAAGTTTAATCTGTTCGGATAAAATCTTATCCGTTGGGAGGCGCCTTCAGCCCTCTTGAAGGCGCCTTCAGGCCAACGAGATAGAATTTATGGGTCCTATAAAAGAACCCCTTGATCTAGGAAACTTATATAACTTTGTACACAATTTCTTTAGTGATTCCTAGTTTTTTCTGAGCTTTCAAAGATTGTAAGAGACTTCTCCGCTTGCAAAAGAAGGAGTTGTTAGTGCGCTTCTCATTAATCTTGGATTAACAACCATCTAGGTTGTAACCAAGTAAATCTCTTGAGCCCTATTTTATTTTATGATTATTTTAATAGAATTTGTGCTGAACTAACACTAAATCCCTGCTTATAAGTTAGCTCGAGAAATTTCTTAATTTGACTTGCAGGTTATCAACTTCCATATATAATCGGTCTGCAACGGTCCTACAACCCATACATATGTCTATACTTTTACATCTCTATAAAAGTCATGTAAGATCTTGGTTTATTCAATAGATTGTTTAAGAATCATTGATCCAATTAGTTAGCTTAATAAAATACTAAACTTGCTGAGGTTAATAAAATTTTGGGTAGTTAATCAATTTTTATAATATATAGTCTTATTTAATTGAAATAGTCAAATATTCCATGAACTTTTAAATTCAAATAAACAAAACTATATTTCTTGTCATAGATTATCTGAGAATCATGGAAGGATTAATAAAATCCTACACTTAATCTAGATGACATAGTTTTAGATTATAATTAGTCACGCATCGTTGATATAATAAGAAGAAAAAAAGTGAAAGTTGTTAGGACCTTGTAGACCGACTAGAGGGGGGTGAATAGTCCGGCACCCCAAGTTTGTCGTCTTCCTACACTTGTTAGTGCGCACAGCGGAATACAAACAAAATACACTAACAAATAAAGACAAAACAAACAAACGCTAACCCGTTCATTTACGAGGTTCGGAGATTACTTACTCCTACTCCTCGGCTTGTTCGCGAGGTGGACGAATCTTGCGATCCTTCGGTGGATCAATCCCCGGAACTCCAGCTAGCTCAACGCTCCTTCTCGATAGAGAAACCTCTCAACAATGCTTCTGAGATCTCTCGGATATGTTCGGAATGCTCTGGAGCTTAGAGACTCTAATTAGGGTTACCCACCACTAATTTTTGTCAACCTAAACCAAGCTCCCAAACTTGGGTTAAATAGGCAAAGTGCTGAACATGCTCAGCCTTTTTGCCGCCACCAGTCGCCTGGTCCAACCACCAGGCTCCTGGTCCCTCAACTGTCGTGAACGACTAGCCAAACGACTAGTTTCTATCCTGCATCAGTCGCCTGGTCAGGGATATGAACCTCTGCACCATACGGACGGGGTTTATGGGTGATTAAGAAGGCCTATTATTGGAGCTATCTATGTGACCTAGTTTTTGATGTTTGGGCAAAAGTTTAAGTTAGGTTTATCATTGTATTTGATGTATGCTTGTGAGTGTACAGGATACAGGAAAGTCCAAGTGTGATCTT
>JBAMIE010000114.1:3891112-3901217 GCA_037177295.1 Kaempferia parviflora
AGCTCGCGGCTCGTCTCCATGCCATCCTTCACTCACCTTGAAGTCCACTTCTCGGCTCCACTCCGTTGCTTCCACGTCCGGCGGTCCCTCGGATGCTCCATCCTTCACCAACTTAAGGACGGAGCCCTTGGATGAGATTCTGTGTGTTTGTTCAGTCCCTACACAGCTTAAACCACATCAGATCATATGAAACCTAACTTAAACTATTTTGACACACATATCAAAACATGACTGCATCAACATAATGCACTCTGAGGCACCTCCAATGCGCTCAAGGGTGTCTTTCCATAGCAAACTTCTATCCTCGAAGTTTCTTTGTGCTAGGGCACCTCTGTTGGGTTATGGAGCCTCCGCGCAGCTCTGAGGCGCCTCCTCGTACCTCCGAGGTGCCTCAGACACTATTCATCGAAGGCTATTTTTGCACTTTAACCCTGTAAAATGTATTAGTCTAAAAAATAAATATATCATACAAAATAGAGTTAACACGGTAGAAAATAGGGTAATTTTATTAATTAGATCATGTCTTACTAAGCATAAGATCTAGTTATGGTCTCTGGTTAGGTTTCCAAAATAGACCTAAGTTGGACCAACACCTATAGTCCCAACTGGGCCTCGTCCTCAGTGAATCTCTCTACTCCAATGACTTATCTCACTTACTATTTGTAGTCACTTGACTTACCTCTTGACCCATCAGATTTTCCTATCAGTTGCCAGGTGTGTTGGTCCAACTGGACTTCGACTAGCTGTCAGGTCCTACAGACCTAGCTAGACTTTCTGCTAGATATCAGATCACACCTTAACATATTTAAAAGTTATGCCAATTATCAGGTCCTCAGACTTAACTGGGCTTCAGCCTAATGTCAAGTCCTCTAGACTCGTCAAATCCTGCACACTAGGTAAAAATATCAAATCACATAGAATCTAACTTTAGTCATTTATCGTTCATCAAAACTAAACTTCAATTATTAGTGTCAACTACACGAATAGAATATACCTTGCAACTTTCTTTTGATCTATAACATGGCAAAGGTATTTCGTTGACATGAAATCCTTGGCCAATTAACCCTTTTAAGTGGTGGTCTGATAAGTTGTCATAACAAAAGAGGGCTTGTGTTGATGCCTCTGTTGCTATAAAAATAGGGAGAAGCAAGAAAGGGTTGTTGTTTAATGACACAAGAAGCACGATGCTGGAAGTGGTTGTTGTGAGCACCTAAAAAAAGCAGCAAGGTGTTGCTCTTGTTGTTGGAGAGGGCAACAACTAGGCTGCTTTTCCCCTCTTCGTTGGTGGCTTTGGCTAGCTCCATCGAATTCCAGTGGTTGTTGCCAAAAGCAGGGATAGCAAGGGAAAAACAAATGAAGAAGGTTAGTGGTGGGAAAAGAATAGTAGTGATTGCTACTGTTGGCTATTGGAGGAGAAAAAGAAGTTGCTACTTTGATGGAGAAGAAGAAGGAGAAAAAGAACCTTAGTAAACCTATGACACACTGGAGAAGAATGGTCGTACACTTGATGGAAGATGCAGGATGGTTTATTTACCTTGGTTGGTTTGAATGGGTGGAGTGCCTCCTCAGTAGCTCTTGGGTCTCCTCAGTGCTTAATTCTCTTCCAACACCTAGATGACCTTCTTCCCTATTGTCTTCATCGGTGCATAGTTGAGAATGGCCTTTGGGACTTCATTTTGAGAGATCAGATGATGAACCTTTTCTCAGGTAAACTAATAGAGGGTCTGACCACGTTTGGGTCACTCTTCCTCCCCTATTGTGCTTCCTCCACATTCATGCACTTATTGATCCTCCCTAAGAGATCACCATAATCGGCAGGGAGCTTTTTCACTAAAGACCGGAAAGAAGTCTCTATCTAGCATGTTTTGGGAGAAGGTGCTAGTAAGGATCTTAGAGGTGAAAGAAGACACCTCTAACGCAGCATAATTGAAACACTGGATGTACTCCCGTAGGGTCTCCCAACTCCTCTTCTTAAAGAAGAGGATGAGGCAAGTCTTGTGGTAGCACTTACTACCGGTGAAATGATGTAGAAATATCATGTTGGACTCTATAAAAGAGTGGATAGAGCTGATTTCAATTGGCTAAACCATCAGTGTGCCAACCCCGCAAAAGTGGTTAAGAATATCCAACATTTCATGCTATCAATATATTGGTGCAAGAGATAGACGTTATGGAACCAACATAGGTGGCTCTCGGAATATAAAAACCCAATGTATTCTCCGATCTATGGAGGTAGGAAATGACTTGACAACTCTTCTGCTATGATGTCTTCGTAGAAAGGAGTATCTCGCTAAGTTAACATTTCCTTCTTTCTCTTGGCACATTAGCTCGGACTCTCCTAGAGTCTTTCCGAGGTGGTTCATGAGCAATTGATTCCCGGGATTGTTCTTTTGATGGACTAATGCTCCTCTAGGTACTCTTGTGGGTGGGGGATTTGGTAAGAATTATCATCGCAGGAGCTCTTTTATAGTAGTTATATCTGACTCAGGCCATTAAAGGAGTGCCTGGGATTAGGACCATGACTCTATCCCTTTCTTTACAAGCAAATCCTCGCTCTCTATTACTTCTACTAGAGTCTCACATCTCAATTTCTCCGCTTGGACTTCCCACAGGCAACATCAAAATGATCTGATTGAGATCGAGTGATAAGTTGACTCATCGAGGGCTCTAGATAGGTCGCCCAAACAGGTGTAACAAGAGTCAAGTCATCTTGGTTTAGAGACTTTCTTATCGAGTTGGCAGTTAGTTGATTCAGAGAGTGATCGGGCCACCTTTAGATCAAACAATAAGAACCAGAGGTTGTCTATTGCCGACTTAAGGAAAAGAAAGATGACCACTAAAGGTACATCTAGCTCGAGTGAGGTTTGATGGACATGGGGACTGCCCAAAATTGTATCCATAACCCTACGATTGATGGGGAAGCTAGAAAGCTACAACCACATAGTAGAATTAGAAGGGAGGCCAAGACAGACCTTGGTGAAACTCCTCTAATGCTCAAGTCAGATGTAGGGAAGAAGAAGACAACAAAACGAAGTAACTAGATAGTAGAAACAAGATCACATACTTATGTCCACCTATCATATAGTATTTTATACTAACCTATGGGAGAGTGGGAGAGAAACACATTGTGCGCTCCGCGCACTCCCGGTACGTCAACCCACACCCACAGAATGTGCCTATACACTTCTCCCACTCGCTCATCCACTCAGCCGAGCCTTCTTCATGCTTAGTTAGAGTCGAAACGTAGTCATGTGACCTCTCCCTTAGGTCCGCGTTTAAGAATCTGTAATGATAAATACACAGAAAAGCATAGCGAAAAAAGTAACTAAATCCTTTCCAGAAGATCCATGCGAAGGATAAACTATATACTAATTATTGTTAAAATGAATTCTACCTTTGTTGTGTGTCCTTCACAATCTCGACAGCAACTTTTCCTTCTTATTTGCGGATCTTAGCATGATCAGAATGTTCGCGCCTCTAAGGTATTCACACGAACAAAGACTTGGAGAAAAATGAAAGTTATGATGCTAGCCACAAGAGTGAGGTTCGGCCAAAAGTGGAAGAAGAGAGAGTAAGAAGATGAAGACTCAAGTGTAACTCACAATGCAAGTATAACTCACAAAAATGAACAAAAAATCTTTTATATTCATCTAATGAATACCAAGAGGTTTTGCCTCTTGGTATTCTTCTCTTATATGAATTAATCTCTATTAATCATCATTAACCTTCTTAATGGATTAGATATTAACATATTGGATTAACCATTAATCCAATAAGTTATTAACCCAATGAGCCAATGAGTCTAACCCATTAACCCAATGAGTCTAATTCGAATCCATTTGAGTCTAACTTAATGATCCAAATCTGAATTATATTCAATTCAATGATTGGATTCATTTGAGTCTAACACAATGAGTCTAATTCGGATTAGACTCAATATAATAATCCAATGGTTCATTATATTTTAGTCAAACTAAAATTGAACCCATCTCAAAATCGGCATGTTCTTTATGTGTGACCTAATAGGTTCTCGTAATATTAATAATGTCTCTAAAGTCATTTTAAAGACATAAGCAATGAGCAGCATCTAGCAATGCACCGTTGCTCCCCAAGTGACGAGAATATCAAGATCTGACATAACCTTTCCATGTCTATTATCTTGTATGATTTTGTCCTTCTATACTTGATATCCAGATTGATCAATGAGGCATAGATCGTGTCATCCTCTTATCAATCTTTATCCTTCTTGATCTCTAAGTAGACATACTCAATCAAATAAGCTCAATATCCCATATTAACTAATTTAAGCATGGTCATGCATTCTTGTGTCCTAAGGGGCCCACAGATATCACTTCCGTTATATAAAAATGATAGATCACATCTACATCACTCACATCTCTCCGTATAACTTATTGCATATCTAGTTATCAACTTTATTGTCTACCCTGTTACGGGCGACGTTAGTCGATACCAAAGTACACAACTCCTTATGTAGGGAACCGTAGTGACTTTAGATCTAATTGTTGGTGCTCCAAGTTAGCTTTGATGTAATCAATCAAGTTAAGTTAGGTCCTGTTATTTTCTCACTTTATGTCTAAGTGTAGCGACCATTGCAGGCGGATAAAGTTTTATCCACCTGGAGGTGCTTTCAGCCTCCCTGGAGGCACCTTCAGCCTCCCCGAAGGTGCCTCCAGCAAACGGATAGGATTTTTCAGGGGCTAATAAAAAGACCCCTTGAGCTATGAATTATAGAACAACGAATACATAACTTTTGTAATCCATTTCCTAGTATTTTTCTGAGCTTAAGTATCTGTAAGAGGATTATCCGCCTTCACCGAAGGAGATTCTGTTAGAGCTTTCATTTGCCTTAGATTTACAACTACTTTGGTTGTAACCAAGTAAATTTCTGTGCCTCCTTACTTTTTGTTTATGTTATGTTTTATTAACTATTCTGTTTGACTAATCTTGTATCCCTGCTAAAATTAGCTCGAGATATGTTGTAACCTTTCTTGTAGGATATTCGCCCCTCAAGCCACGCCTAGACTAAAACCTTTAATTGGTATCAGAGTCAAACTACCTCAAAAGGACAAACGGCCAATTGAAGCAATAAGACGATGGCCAGACTAAGCATCTACCTGCCAAAGTTTGAGGAAGAGTTCGCGATTTGGAAAAAAGAAAATAGTGGTGTTCTTTAAAACTGATTTTGATTTACTTTTAATAATAAAATTTGGTTTTGCAGTACCCATAAATCAATTAGGAAATCCAAAGGAAGAACAATCATGGACGAAGAAGGAATAAGATGACTTCGTAGCAAATGGACAAATAGAATCCCATCTTCTGAGCGTGCTACCGCCATAAGAAGTACACCAAATTGGAGCCTATGACTCGGCAAAGAGCTATGGGAAAGATTCTTAAAATTGCACGAAGGAACTATGGAAGCGAAAATAGTAGGACTAGATTTGCTATGGAACCAGATAACCAACCTCCATTTGAAGGAAGGAGAAGTAGTCGCATAAGAGCTAAGGAATCTTGGAGAACAAGTAATCAACCGAGATTCTCTTAGGTATGTCCTAAATGCCTATTCGAGAACCTTAGAATGGTCAACTCTAGTAGATGCTTATTTTATTTCTAGAGATTTAGAGGTAAGTAATTTATATAGAAGAGCTATTTTCCACATTTGAAGTTCATGAATCAAAATTTGCAAAACAAAAGAAGAAATCAACTAACAACATGGCCCTAAGAGTCATAAGTAAGGAAAAACATGAGTACTCTTCTGTTGATAAAAATGAAGCAGCGCTGATGATAAGAAATCTCAATAAATTTCTTAAATCTAACAAGAAAGAAGAAGATCAGATCCTACAACTGCAATAAAGAAGGGTATGTTAAGGACAACTGCTAAAGAAAAGGACAAATGGCCAACTAAAAACAAGCACAAGAACTTGAAAGCAACATGGGATGACACATCCGAGTCCGAACAAGAAGAGTTTACCGGACTAGCGTTAACAGCGGACCACCGAATGAGCGACGAAAGCTCATGTGAATGAGCATTGACGAAGGGGGAGGTTCGATTGAAGAAAGCAGCGATAAAGGGGAGCATCATCAGAAGAAAGCTACAATAGAGGGGGAACATCAGAACATAAGGTAAGTTAGTTACGTAACCTATCCCTAATTTAGTTCTTTAAATTTATAAAAATGTTTATTAAAGACATGACCAAGTTAGAAAATGAAAATACAAAAATGAAATTCATTTTACCAAAATCTTGCCTACTAGACGACTATGATAAAGTAAGAATAGAAAATTAAAAATTAAAAGAAAAAATAGAATACCTGGAAAATTTACAAAATAATCATGCATGCTTATTGGGACTAGAAATTTTTAAACTGCTGGACTAAATTGATATTATAGATATCATAAAGGGCAAATTAAAAAAGTTTCTCAGAAATACATTCCTAGAAAATTTTTAATTAACCCAGTAGGACATAATTTGTATTGAGTTCCTAAAGCATGTCTAGATTAATTTTCTAATCCTTTAATTGCAAAATTTTTTTTAGTTTTCTTTTGAAAATTCTCTTTCAAAATTTTTAGAGTAAAAGATTATCAAAGTTTCTGTTAGGACAAAGATTTTCAAAATTTTTCTGGCAAACTATAATTTTCTACAATTTTTTTTTCAAAAATATCTATTTCTATTCAAAAGTCACTTTCATAAATTTTATATTTTATTTTTTTTTATTCAAAATTTTTAATTAATTAAAAAAATAGAAGCATGTACCTGAGAAAAAGTTTTGAAATTTTTTTGAACAAAAATGGATTTTTTATGATTTTTTTATTGAAATAAAAATTTTTATTATTAAAAATGTTTAAAAAATAAAATAAAATAACTTAAATTTTTTGTTCGTGGTTTTCTGTTTCCAACAATTAGAAATTTTTTTATAATTTTTTTTTAATTCAAAAAATATTTTTCTTATTTAGCCAAGCAACAATATATTTTTCAAAAAATTATTTATTTTTCTATCACATCAAATCTACATTTTTTTGAAAAATATTTTTAAGTTAGATAATCATTGTTTTCAACCGGATTTTTTTTCCATTTTTTTCAATTTTAAACTAATTTTAGAATTAATTATTCAAATTTGGTTTTAAAATTCTAAAAATTCAAACTTTTAAAAATAAATTATCAAATTTTTTTCTTAGTTTATAACTACCTTACTTAACCCTTAAAAATTAAGGTTAGTATTTTTTTATCAATTGTATGCCCCTATTTTTAATGTGATCAAAGAGAGAGAATAATGTTAAGTTTTGGGAGAGGTAATATTTTTACTATTATTTGCATATCTATTGTAATTCACTTATTTTTACAAGTCTTGTTACTTATTTTTATAAGTCTTGTTTATTTCCTAACCTTAACTTAGGTTGCTCACATCAAAAAGGGAGAAATTGTTGGTGCCCCAAGTTGGTTTTGATGTGATTAATCAAGTTAGGTTATATCCTGTTGTTTTCTCACTTTGTGTCAAGTGTGTAGTCAGCGACTATTGCAGGCGGATAAAGTTTATCTCACGGATAAAACTTTATCCACCTGGAGGCGCCTCCAGCCGATGGATAGGATATTTTAGGGGTTGTAAAAAGACCCCCTGAGCTAGGAATTATAGAACAACGAATACACAACTTCTGTAATCCATTTCCTAGCATTTTTTTAGCTTAAGTGTCTGTAAGAGGCTTCTCTGCCTTCACTGAAGGAGATTCTGTTAGAGCTTTCATTTACTTTGGATTTTACAACTATCTTAGTTGTAACTAAGTAAATTTCTATACCTCTTTACTTTTTATTTATGTTGTGTTTTATTAACTGTTCTGTTTGACTAATCTTGTATCTTTGCTAGAATTAGCTCGAGATCCGTTATAACCTTGCTTGTAGGATATTCACCCCTTGAGTCGGCCTCGGCTGAAACCTACTGTAAAATACAGCCAAAATAATAATTAAATAATGAATATTATTGAACGAAAAACCTTCAGGGGATTTTCAGGAATTTTTAAAAATTTTCTGAGAATTTATTAGAGGTCGTATGATATGTTTTGCGGGGATATCCAACTAGGCTTCAGAAAAACCTGTTTGGAATACCATTTAGATGGGAGTTGATTGAGAAATAAAACATATAGTTTAATTAATCTAAACCTAAGTATTAATAGCAAACCCTAAGTTCACTCCTCATTTCCCCGATTCCTCTCCTCTGCCTTTTCCTCGCGCTCCTCTACTCGACGCCGCCGCCCTCGCGAGCCGCCCTTCGTCTCCACGCGACCATCGCCGACCCGATCACGCAGCTTTGCCAGATCGCTGACCACCGTCGGCCATCAAAAGCCGGTGCTCTCCTCTCGATCTCCCCTTTGGTCTCTCTGCCTTCCTCTTCCTCTCGAGCCGACGCCGACGGCTCTTCTGTTGGAATTCGTCTTCCCTTTCCAATCGACGGTTGGTGCCTCTTCAACATCCTTTCTCCGTTCATTTCTTCACTGAGAGCACCCGACGCCACGCTATCCTGTTCTTCCACGGCAGTCACCGTGAGCAACTGTTGTTGCTGCAATAGTGAGTTAATTCCTAGTCTTAACCGCTGATTTGAGAAATTTAGGGATTTGATCATTTAAATTGGGCATCAACCCCTGTTATGGACAGCTGTAGTATCTCCTCCGACTCCCACATGTTTAGAACAGCAACATTCTCTCGATCCGGCCATGATTTCGGTGAGAAGCTACAAGCAGTAAACAAGGGTGTTGTTCGCTAGGGCATTCGTCTGGTTATGGTCATATTAGAAGTAATCCAGTACCTATAGAAGAGGATTAGGGTTGTTGAATGTTGCATTTCTATAAATGGTGCACTGATTTGGGTGTTTGGACAGCTGTGGCATTCCCTCCTTCCGGCCATCACTTACTTTCGGCCAACAATCCAGCAGCTCGGGCAGTGAGTCACCAGTGGAGAGCTTTGCATTTGGGGTGAGTGTTTAATGTTGATTGATGCTTAATCCTAGTTTAATTTGGATTAGTGGATGAAATCTTAATTTAATTTGTGTGTGTGATGGATTAGGATTTTAGCTTAGAGTTAAATCTAATCTAATTACACTCACAGATTGAATTAGGGTAAATCATATGATTAAGATCCTAACCTAATCAATTGGACAAATTAGGTTGGATGAATCAAATATGGAGATTTGATTAAATCCGAAGGATCGATTAGAAATGTTAATTGGAGAAATTAACTAAGGTTAATTTATGGATTAGGATTAACTTCTCATATTTATTTATGTGATTAGCTAATTGGATCATATGATGATTACAGGTTATTGATTGGATTTGATTTGGATTATCATTTGAAATATATATTGGACGGAGGTTCTCGTGGACATCAAGTATCTTCATTTGAGGCGGGTACCTATGACTTATCTTTTCAATACAGTCAGTTGATATGCATAGTATACTTTAGCTACAGTAATCATTATGATTGCTTCTGCCTCGTATGTCATTTCTGTATGCCTTGTTAGCTTGATATCTTGCATGTATACCTGTCTTGCTATTTTATCTGTTCCTGAGTCTAGTTCCTTGTTATCTTGACACTTGCCATGCGTACTTTCGTTTATAGTAGTATGACATACCTTGGACTTTCTTCTAGCTATACCTTTCCTGTATACCTAGACTCTTGACTCTCGGGTCATTCTTATGGACTGGATATCTTATGCATATCATATGGAGATTATTTGTTTTCGGTTGAGGATACATGCTTAGTGTCATGCACCATCTTGCATGATTGCATGGCTGGTGTATAGTGCTCCTTTATAGTTGATGCACATCGCCAGTTACATTACCTGCACACACAACCACTCATGGGTTAGTGGTATATCAGGCAGGGTGTGTTGCAGTTTGCTCTGTCAGGTCTCCGCTGGTCCGCTCATGGGTAGCTTGACGCAGCGTGGTAGCGGGCAGGGATCCCTCCTCTTGACTATGACACAGGGAGATGAGAGCTTCGGCTCCCCCACTATTACCGTGGGGCAGGAGGATAGGCGTACTCCGACAGCATCCTGTCCACTCGGTCACTCAGGAGCAGTGATGGCAGAGTGCACAGTTGTC
>JBAMIE010000114.1:3949736-3960301 GCA_037177295.1 Kaempferia parviflora
CTTCTTGTATCCAGATGGGGATTTTCAGATATCTTGTGACAACTTCTTGGGCGATCCGACCAACATGAAGAACTGGCCGAACAATGGGTTCAACTATGCAAGATCCAACTACAGAACCATAGAATTTTTCAAATACTGGCACGCCTCGCGTGCCAGATTTCCCAACGTCCATGAGCAAAATGTGCTCAACATTATCAAGTTCGAGCAGCATGTCAGAGATATGGGTGTGCAAATAAGGTTCCTGAGCACTGAACGCTTTGGAGGTATCTGTGAGCCGAGTAAAGATTTCAACAAGGTCTGCACTATGCATGCAAACTGTTGTATCGGCTTGAAGAAGAAGATCGATGATCTGAGAGCCATGCTCGAGGACTGGAGAAAGTTCATGTCCTCGCCATCGGATCAAAGGATATCTAGACACTTCGCGTGGAGTGTACCACAAAGTTGCAGGTAAATTCACAAACTTGGACATCTAGTAATGTGAGATCTCTTGATTAGCCATAATAGTTTGGATGTTTCTTGGTAAATTGCAGATTGCCACCAGGCTTCTTCAGCAAGAAGGAAAAGAAACCACAACTCTAAACATTTGTCTATAGCATTCATTTTCTCATTCTTCATACAAGAATTCAGCAGCAATGCAAGCTTCCCCGAAGCTTATGCTAAAGTAGGATGATTTTATTCGGAAACTTCGTTACTTCGCTACTCGACCGATACCGAACATTGTTGTAGCCATTAACAATGCTTGAAGCCCTTATGCCATAACCTTTGCTCCTTAATTTACAAGATGATATTATTTCGCTGAAAGATGAAAGTTTTCAGTGTTCATGAAATGGAATGATATTGTTCAGCACATTATTACTTTTTTTGTTAATAAAAAAAGAGGACTTTGAGTTTTTCTTGGCTCCTATGAAGATTAAAGTGTAAATGAATCTAAAAAAGGGATCTTGCCTCTTTGGATGGTATAGTGGCAAAGCGTTGAATAATTAATCAAGTGGTAAGAGGTAATTCGTTCATCCTGTGAGATGGTCTAGTCGTACCTGAGTATGATTCATTTTTAGACTGGGCTATGAAATGGATAGACGGGCCGGCCGATCTGACCCATTTGAACCGTTTTTGGCCCATTGAAAAATCAAAGTGTTATAAGCGAGGGCTAGTCGTGGGTTCGAAGGTCGAACCGATCCGAAGCAGTGCCAAGGAGCGAGACGAGAGCAATGGCGGCGCCGTGGACGGGAGCGGAGCCACTGCTGTCGAGGCTGTCGGCTTGGATGACCTTCGTCTTCTACCCGTCGTCCGTCATCGCCTACTGCCTCACGGTCAAAGACGATAAAGCTCCAAAGAAGCAAAACAGCTCCCCTTCTTCCTCCTCTAGATAGTCCCTTGCTCCTCCGCTCAGGTACTACTGACGCCTTGATTTGCTTCATCATCGTTCAGCGTCGTCGCTATAATATTTTTCTATTAGGATTCTAAAAGTTTGATTTTTGTTTGTTTACTTGCACTAAGATCTTTCTATTGGAACTTGAATCGAAGTTTGGAAAATGTCAACATGTTTGTGTACGGGAGTTGTTTTGTCAGAAAGAACTAGTTTGAGGGCAAATGAGAATGCTTGATCAGTTTATATCTTAACCGATCAATAATTCTTTAAGCTTTCAATAAGAGCAATTTCTATCTAGACTATATGCAACTTTTTCTGCAATCAATACGATTATTTTGAAGGTTATATTATGGGATCCAGGAAGCATTGAGAAAATCATGAATTTGATGTGCTGGTCAATTGACGCAGTCCAATTCAGTTGGTTCTGAGTCGAATTTGACGTGCTTCCTTATGATGAACTTGAGAAGAACTGAGAAATTTGTTCAAACGAATAGGATTCTTTGACACCAGAAAGACCAATTTTAACTCGCAGCGTTTGATCATTATATATACAGAATACTAATTTCCTTACATTCCCTTATCCAAGATGAATTTCTCAGTGAACTTGTTCCAATAACAAGCTTATTGGGAGTGTCTAGAATATTTGACATGGAATATAATAGGGGTCAAACACATCCTTGTGCATTTGAAAAGGAAGAAGCAACAAACAAAGAAGATAAATTATGCAAAGAAGAAAAAGCAAGATCGAGCAAATGACAAATTTTACATGGAGATCTCTTATTAGGTAGAATAATGTCAGTACTCAAAACAGTTCACTTCCTTTATAATGCAGAAGTATAGTCTACTTGAAAAATATTTAAGTGAAACTAGGCCAGAGTATGAAAATCCACACATGTACTAGAAATAATTTTAGATAGCGATGCATCAATCCATCAAACTTCATAGCGCATTAATCATGCTCCACTTCGACAACATGGACCATTTGTGCAAGTTCATCTAATTCTAGATGAGGCTTGGGCATTTCCCACTTGTATGAGTTTGATCGTAGCCATATGTCATTTAAAAGTTTAATGTTGAGTTGTTTCTTGGGTCTTTAATGTCGGTTGTTTCTTGTAGTCTTTAATGTTAGGTTGTTTCGTATTATCTTATTCTGGATAGAACACTATCACTATTCCCAAGCTGAGGTGAACAAGAGATTTGTGAACCACAATAGCAACAGTCATGTGATATATTATATAAATTAATTTTAGGAAAATATTGGGAGATATATAACTTTTTTAGTTCAATAGTTTATCTAATGTTCGTATCAAGAATAAATGGTTATAAACTCTCATAAAAACTAGGTTACACCTTAGTTCCGATTTCTCAAGGGTCTTTTTCACAAATGGCTTGCTCATGATTCATGGTATAAAACACTAAACAGTTAGGATAATTACATGATTGCACTGTAATTCTTTCAGAAGCCTATAGTTACGCGCATCTTCTATGCATTTCAATTTGATTGAACGGTTAGTTTTATCTTTCACGAATTCAACTTTTAAAGTGCCGTTTGTCCTTTAAAAAACAATTAAATCTTTTAGTTTTATCTTTCATTGTCTGTTACTTCTCTGCAATATTACGTGCCTTTTGTCATATTATTTGTCCTTTTTTTTCCGTGTTAATATTCTCGTCTAGATCGGATTGTTTTTTGTTTGCAGGCTATTCATTTAAAGATAGATGGACTTTACAAGATTTCAAGCAGAATTCCATTCAGGATGTTTTATATTAAAATTCAATGTGTTTGCTTAATCACTTTTAATCTTATGAACGCAGTAGTAGTTTGTTGAAGTATAGGGAATTTAATTATTCAGTGATGTCCCAAACTTTTTATGGATACTGAAAATAATCGAACCTCAACTTCATGTATGTGTATTAAATTTTTCTCTATAATGTTTATGTTCATATCGAAGGTCCTTTCGTCTAATGACTCCCTCTAGTCATAAGCATAAGTGAAGTTACATATGCATTGCGTCAATCATGTACACAACCCAATTATCTTGGAACCAAATTTGATGTGGTTATTGAATTAAATATATAATTTATAAATAAAGGGGTTAACCTTAGCTTTCATACCAATTAAGTGCCCTCCCATATGATTAATTTATATAGCTTCTCAACAACTTCCAATGCTAAGAATGTTCCATCGCTTGAGATGAGAACAAAATGTTTTTTTTTTTTTTTGCAAAAGTAAATTTTAATTAGATTCATTGAATGATGGTTAAAGAAGAGAAATAACCTTGAGTTGGGAGTTGGAATCAATAAATGGAGTAGGTACATTTGAGGAAGGAGTAATGGTTGATGGGCAAGAAAACCCACTAACAAGTAGCCTTTAAATGAAGAGACAACTATAAATACATATTCCAATACATAAATGTCCTTCATAATTGATAAAAAAAATAAAAATAAAAAAATAGTAGTTATAAAAAATCATAAATATTCGTACTTTTGTAATGCACAAATTAGCAAAAAGAGCATTTAAATTATTTAAGGATAACAAATATAAAAAAGCAAACCATTAGTTCTTTGAGAAATAGGATCTTAATAATAATAATAATAATTTATTACAATAGAAGATGAAACAAATTATCAAAGTGAGAATAATCTATCAACTATACTTCTTAACTCCAAATATGAACAAAATTGAGGGAACCCAATTTAAAAATAATTTTAAAAATAAAACAGTCACAAAGAAGATCACACAGTAATGTTAAATTAAATCCACATTACTCACCTAAAATCAGTAAGATAAGTGTATCAGCACTCGAGGAGAGGAGTCGAGTAGGAATGAAAAGTTACTAAGATATTGGCACGGCTCAATCACAATACTAACATACACGGAGCTAGCTCCCATGCAATCGAAGGAGTATGAGTGAACCGAGCCAACATCATAGTAATTATTTCATAATGTATGTAAAGAAAAAACTCAGCAAATGGTTCTAAGAAGAAGAAGAAGACGAAGAAGAAGAGGAGGAGGAATATGGAGAAGAAGGGGAATGTATGTGGATTTAAGTAGGGAAGAAGGTGGCCAGATGCATTTAAAACGGCCAGCTACCAGAGGGGTAAAACAAGCTGCAGCATTAATGGTAGCATCACCTACATATTCTCTTCTTCCCCGTGCATTATTAATTCATTCACATTAATAATAAATCAAATTGTAATTAATGGTGGGAGTGAAATTACCTTCTCGAGCCCAAATTAAGAACACATTAGCAAGTTAATTAGGATTATATACATTTTGGATGGATTTTGTGGCATTCAAGAGAGTTGCAGTTGGAAGGCAAGGAGTTAGCCTGTAAGCTAGAGAGTTAAATTGATGGAGGATACCAACTTTTGAGGTTGGTACTGCTGCATCCAGCCAGCCAGCCAGCCTGCGGCCATTAATGACTGCTCGGTGGGAGGCATATCCATCATGTGAGCGAGCGAGCGAGCTGCTATGCTAGCTACGCCCTTTCTCGGGTCGAGACAGGAAGGTGCCAAAGTTACTTGCTCATAAATACGCACGCATTCAATGTGCAATTAATAATGATCAGCGCATCGCTTTGTTTGTCTGTTTGTTTTGTTTTGTTATTTTTTTTTTACGGTGTGATTTCTCAAACATATAATTAATTAATTAAGTCGCTTGGTGGCTTCTTCCTAATGATGGTTTTGAAATTGAAGTGTAGGTAATGATGGAGAGTACGTAGTAAATGAAGGAATCTTGGTCTGACGAAATAAATTCTGCGACATGCATGGCAGAGGCAGGCAGGTCGCATCTATCCAATTCGTACGTACTTAAATGCGATGGATGGCAAGTTTGTAATGGCAGCAGCATTGTGGCGATGTGCAATGGCATCGCGCCGCTGTGGCGATTTATGCCGCTGTGCCAGTGCCAGTGCCAATGTGCTGAAGCAGTGCGCGAGCCTAGCGGCATGTGCCATCTCGTCACGCACTGGACGTTGGCGCCATTAATTGGAAAGCTGCAAGGTATTGATGGAGGCAACTGCTGTCGCCAACGACCCCTCCAGCTCTTCCTCGCCTCCTCACTAATTGCATTCTCCAAAAGCATCCGCCTGGACTTTTCTTCATTTCGATGGCTTTCAAATACCAATTATTTCTCTCATACAGATTCTTCGCAATTTGCCATTCAATCAAAATACAAATACATTTATCGATCGTATTGTATTGTCGATGAAATTAATCAATACTTACCGTACTTGCGCCAACAAATAAGAATTATTACGCATCTCCGGAGGATGTATAACCTCGACCTCTTCTCTTTTGCTACGGTCCCTATCGATGACATCCATCCTTCCTTTCTTTCTCTCTTCGATCCCATCTATCTATAAAAATAAAAGAAATGGAAACGAAAACAGTCCCTCCTTTTTTTTCTTGTTTTATTTCAGAATAAGAAGAAATAAGAAAATGCCTCAACTTATAGGAGAGGAATGGATGGCCAGAATAAAGGGATCCATTCTAAATGTTGTATAACTCCTATCCTCGTTGCCAACTCGTGTTATGGTTGCAAAACCAGTGGTCCCCATGGCGGTGGGCCCAACCACCTTACCCTCTTTGAAGGAATCATGCTCTTTAAAATCAAACACCTCCGCAGGCTAAATTCCTACTTTGAGCGATTTAAGTAAAAGCTTGATATACATAATAATAGATAAATAAGTGTAGAAACAAGGAAGGGATAGAATATCTTCCTTCTCGACCTTCGATCAAGTATCTTTTAAACTACTGCATCGATATATACATAATGAAGTGAACCTCTTGTGGATACGCTGCTGCGGCTTTGTGAGTTGTTAGTTGGAGGTAACGATGTCTTAAACTGATCAAGGAGTGCTTTCTGGTATGGCTATGTTGTAGTCGTCTTCTTGCTCAATGCGATGCTCAGAAAGAAAGCTACCAGCTGCGGACGAAATGGTGAGTGGCATAGGATTGCTACAAGTTATCGCTAACTGAAACTTCGAATTGCTTACCGTTATGAACCCGGCGAAGATAATACTGAAACCTTTGAGAGAAAATGGCACATTGTCTAATAGAAACAGAGCTGTGCAGGATGCGATTTTTTTTTGGTCAGTGATGAGATTTCTTATTAAGGGCGAAGGCTAATACCGAATGTAGTTACCGGTGAGAGGGGTGAAGATGAACGGTGCCAAAATGCTCGCGAATGAAGCTACGCCGGTGACGCACCCTTGAGCCATCCCCTGAAGTTGTAACATGCATAATAGAGAAACCACTAAGAATTAAAGTTTTAAAGAGTGATGTGAATTTCACAATACCTGCTCAGTTGGACCAGCTTTCTTTGATACAATGCTCCTAAGCTGCGTTAACAATTGAGAATTCAAGGTCGACAGTTATGATAGATTAGATCATTGGGTGGAAAATAAGAAGGAAAACAATTACACTTGGGTGAAGGAATACACTCAGAATCGTTAACGCAGAAGACAAATAGGGGACCTGCAAAACAAGCTTAGTGAGCTTCATTTACAAAACGTAACAAAGCGATCGAGCATGTATATATGAACTCGATACATGATGAAGACTAGATATTTGAATTGGCAAAAAATTTGAGAGTGTCGTAGAGTAAAGAAGAAATAAATTGTGAAAGAAAATTTGAAGATTTAAGCAACACAACATAGGTTGGTCTATACTTTAAAGGATGATGAGTGAGTTGAAACAAGAAAAGTACCCAATATGCCCATGCAATGCCGTAGAGAAATATCTGCAGAATAAATGAAATCAGAAATTGGCAAGAATGGTTTGAGCAATTGGATAGATAGTAAATGAGAATTACATGTGTGCAGCTCGCCAACAGACCGATAATCAGAAGTCTCTCCTCCCCTATGGCAGGTGCTAGTAATGGCATTAATAATAACTGGAAGACATGTTATTCTTAAGAAATTTATACATTCTTGAAGGTGCTATATATTTTACCAAATACATTAACCAAACCTGCGATGTGGCTCCTAAAGAACCAACCATCAACATCAAATCAGCAAACTGATCTTTGCTGTAGTGAAACTTTGCTTTTAGATAGTACTGTTGAATATCAAGTAGAAAAGGTCAAATGTGCACATCCACAAACGGTTGACAAGAAAGTTGATAGTATTGAATGCTAATTTTAAGTATCAAACTTTGCTATATTGTATAATAAACACAAGTTTCGACACAATAAATAAGAAGAATTTGCATCAAAATGGAATTGGAAAGCTAACAAACATTTGCAAGTTCACTGAAAATGGTAATCGTATTTCACATAGTAGAGGAAGATGTACAAGTAACATAGCACTGAAAAAAAAAAACTTGGAAATCAATCTTAATACAAAATGGGAGTGGAGAAAATACCAATAGTGCTACTTGATAGCCACTGTCAGCAAGATTGGTGAAAAATGCAACAGCGGCAGCTCTTGTTAAGTTCTTGCTGTATGCATGGGGAAAAAATGTCATATTTCCGGGTAAGAATTGAATTTACAACAATGGATTATCGAAGTACATATATATCACAAAATCAAAGTGATTCCGACAAGAAAAATAATTATTCTGTGCAAGTGAGAAGTTATTACCATTGTACAACACTAGTATTGTTAGGTTGTGTTTCACTGGTTAGCAAAGAACATCGATCTATATATATGCGACAAATTCCCTCATGAATGATGATAGACAAAAGGACATAAAATGGACAAATAAGCAACCAAACATGATGGTCTGGGGAATAGTTCTGTGGAATAGTGAATACAAAATAAAATAGAAATTTAATAGATTCTAACCTACTCCTTAGGAGGGCAATCATGTCACTCAACGCCGAAATATTCCTAAAAGCGGATAGCTTTGGTGGCTTGTGTTCGTCGAAGCAGAGGGGCTGAGTGGACTCCTCGTCGGCGAGAGAAGCTCCGCGGTTGGTTTCGGCCAAAAAGATCTTCATGTAGAGCGTTGCAAAAGCTGCGACCAAAGCGGCAACCTGGAACGTGTAGGAGGTGGGGAGGAAACGGGCGGCGAGGGTACCGGAGACGAAACCGGCGAGGGATATGCCGGAGAGTACGGAGAAGGCCGACGCCCTCTTCCGCTCGCAGACTGCATCCGCCTGTAAAGTACAATTTTGAATTTATTTTCAATAATAAAAATATTAAATCTAACAATTTATTTTTCTTTGAGATTTTATTGCAATTGCACAAATAATAATAATAATAATATTTTTTTTGTGAATTTTTGTTTTCGAGAAAAGAAGATATAAGAAAATGCAAGTTACTTACCACGTAAGCGAGGGTGAGGCATTGCATGCTCCCTTCACAGAGCATGCCGGTCAACATCTTCGCCACGTAGTAGGCAAAGAAGTACGCCTTTGACCGACCACAGGACAAAATAACTGCAAGCCATATCAATTCTTCAAGTAAAAATATTTGAAATAACTAAACAAAGGATGTGGTGAAATAATGAAATATATCGATGTCAGCTCCGTCGTCACTATATAGGTGAACCAAATATCAGTTCTTGATATTTTTTAAGGAGTAAATGGTTTAGTGAGAGCAAATTTATATATATTTTTTTAACACTCCAAAGAAAATCATCACTATTTTGGAGTTAAAAATATTTAAAAATTTTTTATCGATAAATTTTTAAAATTACTAAATACGTAAGGTAATTTTAAAATTATTAAATCATGTACACATTTCCTAATTTTTTCCTAATTAGTTGAGTGATAAAAAATGGGTCAAATAGATTTTTATTTTAAAATCAATCAACTAATATTTTTACTAGCGGAATATATTTCTCTCTTTACCACAATTTTAAAATTTTAAGCAACTCAGTCGAGTGATTTACTTTTATATCAAAGTCAAATTTAGATAAAATTAATTGATAAATCAAACGATCTCAGATTTATATAAAACTAATTTCTATATATTTGACTAATTCTCATGATGATACTTAGATCCTCAAACATCAATTTGACATAATATATTAAAAATAATGATTTTTTAAATACTAATATGTTTAAAAAATTTAATTCATGTTTAAAAATTAATGTTCTCAATATATTTGGTCAAATTGACATTTGAGAATATAAATATAATCATGAGAACTAGCTGACACATATAAAAATTAATTTCATGTCAATTCAGAATCATTTGGTCCATCAACTGATTTTGTCTAAAATTGATTTTGATAAAAAAAATAAATTAATTGGCTGATTTATTCAAAATTTAAAAATTTCATCACAGATAGAAATCAATTGGACTAATAAAAAATTAGAACTATTTTCAAATAGAAATTGATTTGATTAATTTTTTTTATCAGTGGACTGATTAGGGATAAAATATAAATAGTATAATTTTAAAACTGTCCTAAATAATGTGATAATTTTAAAAATTTATTTATGTGGTTAAAAAAATAAAATTAAATATTTAATATTCTGCATGTTTAAAATATAAAGATAAAATAGGAACTTAGGTCGTTGTGAAATAGGAGTGAATTTGTCAGAGTGCTTAGATAACCACTCCAATACGCAAAGAATTAGAGCATCTCTCACGAGGTTTTTTCTATTTTTTTAGATTTCTTTTCCTAGTATGTCATCAGAAATTAAAAAGCTGGGCTTCATTTTTCAGCATCTTAGGACATCTCCGACAGTGATATGGGGTTTTAGCATTTTTTTTTTTTAAAGTTTCCGTTGGAGATATGTAGTCTCTTTCTTCCTATTTGGTGGTGGCCAAAAAAACGAAAACAAAAAAAAGCCAAAACACAACCCATCTTTAGAGATGCCCTAAGGACTTTAGGAAAAGTTCACACAATAAGGAATGGGTAAGATGAAGACGCCTCACCTTATTCATGTTCTCATAAAGTTATTTTGGTTAGTGGACACTCAGTGAATTAAATTGACTCAACAACACATCCAATTGCAGCATGCTTTGATAGGTATTTGGCATTTAGAAAGAACTTTCTTTAATAGAATTGTCAGATGGGCTAATTTATGGTGGAGCGGGTCGGCCCGTGGCGGGCCGGTCATTTGGCGGGGTGGGGCGGGGAGGGCCGACATTTTGGCAGGGCAGGAAATCTCTAATCCAACCCAATTTAAAGCGGATTGCGAGTTAGACGGGCTAACCCACGGGCCCATCAAAAAATATAAAAAAAAGTTTTATATCTTCTACTTTTACTTCGAAAAAGTTTCATCAATCAAATGTAT
>JBAMIE010000114.1:4016461-4038968 GCA_037177295.1 Kaempferia parviflora
AATGTAAAGTATTAGACAATAATGCATATCATAAATAAAATGCAATAAATGATCATGTGATTCTTATTTCAAAATAATATTGTTTATACAAAAGGCTAGGCTTTTCAGTATATATCCCAACAGTCATCATTATTTAACATGGACAATCCTTGCTACTGCCAGTAACAGCGAATGTAACTCAATTCACAAATGGAAGTAGGGCGTAGCTCTGTCTCATGTGCAATTAAGAAAGAAATAAAGTGTGTTAAGATGTTATTATAATTGCGGCGATATGATGAAGGAGTAACAAACGCTAAACCCTAAGGAGATTGGATAAAAAGGAGAAAAGTTAAATATATATAGAAGATGTAGTGGTTAAAAAGGGGAGAGGAAGTGAAATATCCTTTAAGAAAGGAGTGCAAGAGAAGCCATTCTAAAAACACACAATCTCACCAAATATTACTCCCTAGTTCACACTCTTTGCAGGTAGTGTCGACCAGTTGCCACTACAATTGGCCTAGTCACCTTCTATGATTAATAATCTCTACCAAGTAGCACTCATCAGAAAGTGCCTTACATCTCCTATGTGCAAACCCCCTACACTACGTCTACACCTTCATTACATATACATCACCATCAAGAAGATTCTCCACCTATCGTTGCTGTCACATCTTCTCCTTCCTCACTCTATTCTTATGCCACCTTCCTCAGCATCATCAGTCTTTGTCTAACTTCTTTTGTGGGCAGAAGATCCCTTTTTCAGATGCTCATTATTAATTTAAATGCGAGTCACAATTATTAATGCCTTTTTTTGCATCACCCTTCTTTGCTTGGAAAAAAAGAAGTCTAAAAATCCAATGCACCTCCGTGGTTTTGATCACAGAGCCCAAATTCCTAGCATTTCGATAAGGCATGCACCCTTTAGGAAATGCATAAGTAGCAAATCAGTGTTGGTCAGCAACAAGAGTATATTTTTTCGCCACTGCCTTTAAAGAATCTTTAACCACCTCATAGCAGTGATAAACTCATTCAACGAAAGTCTCTCCATAATCACTAAAATGATCTTTAGGATCAATGGAATTTCTAGCTAGAGGGTGAGGGGGTGAATAGATGACACCTCTTATTCACAATTCTCATGTAAAAACAATTCCCCATTAGTTGTTCAAGGATGCTTGTGTATGCCCATTCATGTCAAGGATATGAGTACGCAACATAAATAAATTATATATATATATATCCACTTTGCTTCCATTAGTGCTTGCCTCATCCTTTGCTTTGCCACCAACTATGCCCATGGTAACAATTAAGGTTGGTCTCAACCTAGAGAGTGACACAACTCAGCATACTACTTGTCCCTCACTCTCATTGATTCCGCCAATTGAGGTTGGCCTCGGCCTACAGTTGCCAATCCTAAATCTTGTTGGCCTTTGAAAGAGATGGTAAAATCTGCTTGGTGTTTTGAATTATTCCCAAATTTCTTTCTTTCTATTCTTCCAAAGATTTCGTTAACAAGATCTCCTTTATTAAACCCTAAGTTTCCCTAGGGTATTATAGGTATACTAATAGGAGGAGAAACCTAACACAAAGAAAAGGTATGGTATCATAGATAATACTAATAGGAGGGAAAACATTATGTGAGGAAAAGGAGCTTAACCATGAGAAATTAATCAAGTGAGAGCAACAAGAAAGAGGCCAGTATGCTCCTGCATCAACAATTATAGAAGTGATAAGCATTTAATTGAGAATTGATATGAAAATTTACACTCGGGATGTATGAAAGGCATGACTCAAAAAATGTGCTCCCTTGTTCTATGGTGGAATCTCACTCCTAAACATAAATTTCTATTCCTAATATACAAATGTGATCATATGTCTTCAATTCAAAACCTTCAAGATATTTGACATTGTCTATTTCTGGTCTAAGCTACAATATGCTTCAATTTGTACAAAGAGTTGTGAACTTTCTGTTTGATGATTTGGCACCATGGTATGCCGAAAAATAACATAGTGAAAGTATTGAACAATTCCTTATGGAAATCAACTAAACCAATAAGCTCATGGAACAGTAGAAAATAATCTAGTCAATTAATAATTAAATTAACTGAAAATAGCAGTAACACCTAAAAGAATCAAATAAAATACAACTAGAAGTCTAATTATGCTATGAAGGAAATTACAGGTGAAAATTTGACTTTTCTCTCATTTCAGCATTGTCAATGACAAATATTTTCTTAACAAAATGTTTCTTTTTGTTTTTTGGGCATAACTTGAAAATGAATTTGCAATGAACAGGTACTCTGCTCTTCTAGAGATACTGCAAGATTGTGATTTTCTGGAAGAATTGACAAACCGAATAGGATTTTGTATTGACTGTAAACTTTCCATTGTTTTAGATCAAGCTAGCACGAAGCTGGAATTTATCAGGTTTGAGAGAAGGCATAACATGGAGAAGCTGGAGTCACTTCTAAAAGAAGTGTCTATCAAGGTTTTTCAGTCTGGCGGCATTGACAGTCCTCTAGTTACAAAGCGACGATCCAGAATGTGTGTTGGTATCAAGGCTTCACACAAGTCTCTGCTTCCTGAAGGTATTGTTCTGAGTTCCAGCAGCTCTGGAGCAACATACTTTATTGAACCTAGAGATGCAATTGAGCTTAACAATATGGAAGTTAGACTTTTCAATGAAGAGAAAACAGAGGAACTGGTTATTCTTTGTTTACTAACTTCTGAAATAGCTGATGCAGAAAAAAGAATTGGTAATCTAATGGAGAAAATTCTAGAATTGGATCTTGCTGTTGCTAGAGGTGCACATGCCTTGTGGTTAGGTGGTGTTCGTCCATTCTTTAGTCAGGGATTAGAAAAGTCCAAAGCAGTCATATCAAGGGATTCATTGACAGTCGATATCAAAAATATTCAGCATCCTCTGCTTCTTGAACCTTCCCTTAGATCTTTGCATTCTTCTTCAGAAAGAGATGGAAGTTCTGAAATGTTTGGTAGGATGAATAATTCAATGGACCCTAAAGAATTTCTTGAATTTGAAACTCCTATCCCTGTGGACTTTAGGATAAAAAGTTCTACTAGAATGGTTGTGATATCTGGACCTAATACTGGAGGTAAAACTGCAAGTATGAAAACCTTGGGATTGGCATCTCTAATGGCAAAAGCAGGTTTTTTTTTGTCAGCTAAGGATAGGCCAAAACTGCCATGGTTTGACCAGATTCTTACTGATATCGGTGATCATCAGGTAGTTTCTTTCACTTCTGAAGATATGATATCTATTACATTTCAGCAGTCAAAATCCATATGTTTTTGAAACTCTTATTTTCTAATTGAAGTCCTTGGAGCATAATTTGTCTACTTTCAGTGGGCATATATCGTGTATCTGCAAAATAATAGAGATTGCTTCAAAAAATTCACTTGTACTGATAGATGAGATTGGAAGTGGTACTGATCCATCAGAAGGTGTTGCTCTCTCAACAAGCATACTCCTTCACCTTGCCAATAATGTAAACTTAGCTGTTGTTACTACCCATTATGCTGACTTAAGTCACCTGAAATCTGGTGATTCTCGATTTGAGAATGCTGCCATGGAGTTTTGCTTAGAGACTTTGCAACCTACCTTCCGTATTCTGTGGGGGAGTATTGGTAATTCAAATGCTTTGAGTATTGCTAAATCTATTGGCTTTGATGAAAATGTCTTAAATCGTGCCAAAGAATGGGTCAAGAAATTAAAGCCTGATAAAGAAAAGGAAAGACAAGGTTCACTCTACCAGTCTTTATCAGAAGAAAGAGAGCTCTTAGCGATTCAGGCCAATGAAGCTGAATTTGTTCTTGAAGAAGTAAAGAAGCTGTATTTTGAGGTACAACTGTAGAGTATGCGGCGAAAATTTTCCATTTTGTTGTGCACATGCAAATGATGGGTTAACTATTGTGTAAGCTTTGGTCCTATGCTTCTGAAGGCTAGATCTCTTTCAATTGCTAAGTATGGTAATAATTCCCTTGCATGTTCCTCTAGTTTGTAAATGATTTGATTGCAGAACTTAGCCTTCATTCATTCCATATATAAGAAGGCATAAATTAACTCCATTATCATCATTGGTTATCCAATTGCAATATCTCTTACATAGTTGCACCTCCAACTTATTGCAGACTAGACCTGATAGGATTTTAGTATCTGCAGGACTATCTTGACTTTCACTTGAGTAAGAATCTGGCAACCTTTCTTCACTTCTCAGATCTGACACAACACAGAAATGTAGAGATAACAAATACATTCTAATAGAATTTGTAGGGTTTTTTCCCACTTCCCTTTTTTATGTTGTCATCTCTAATTATAACATGATGTTGGACACAACAACAAAGTGCCATTGTATCCCTGTTTCTTTCACTAGTTTTGCTTCTTTTAATCCATGGTTTATTTTTTTTTTGTTATTGAATTGTATAGATACAATCTGAGGCTGAAGATATTGATAAGCGAGTGGCTGCTTTAAAGGCGAGGGAAGCTCAATTGGCACAACAGGAACTAAAAAATGTTAAATTGCAAATGGATTCCATAATCAAGGACTTCGAGAATCATCTTCAAACTGCAAATCTTGATCAGTTTAGTTCACTTCTCCGAGAATCAGAAGCAGCTATTGCCTCTGTTGTTTTAGCACACCATTCTGAAGAGGATTCAATATATGAGAGTGCAAAGGATAATAGTTATCTACCTCAGATTGGAGATCAAGTATATGTTAAAGGGTTAGGAGGAAAGTTAGCCACTGTGGTTGAAGCACCAGTAGCAGATGGCATTACTACTGTCCAGTATGGAAAAGTGAAGATACGTGTTAAGAGGAATGATATGAAATTGGTTGAAAGCGGACTGATTCGGGTGAACAATTCTGCTGTGGAACAAACAGTACAGGTATGCAAGAAATTTCATCCATTGCACTTTCCAATATTTATTTGGTTCTTAGCATACACTTTGGAAATTTTCAAAATACACAATTTTTTCAAAATGGTTCTCAAAACATAGAGAAATGAAGAAGAATAAGATAGCTGTTGGAGCTCATGGCTAATTTATATGTGAATTTTAGTCTCACCTCTAGTTTTTAGAGGACAATTGGGCCATTTAAATATATTTGTACTTCTAAATTATATTTTGAAAAAAAAATGTGTAGTAGGGCCACCATGTGTTTTGCACATGGTGAGAGTCATGTGCAACGTACGAGTAGTGGGATCCATTGCAATGAACTTAAACATAATGCTCATGGTTGCACATTACAAATAAAGTTGATGTGGTGGATATGAGACACAATATGGCACATTGTTGACACACTTTGCTCATACTCATTGTCATGAGTTGTGTCATGAGCAGAAACGTGCTTTTAAATTCCAAACAGAGAAGTAGAATAGAATTAGCAAAAACTATACAAACTCTGATATAGAACTTAGGGAAGATCCTACAACACCAGTAGAGCCTGGACTCCGTGGGTAGCCAAATAGTCTACCACATTCTGGTAAAACTATAATAGAATTGCCTTCTCGTACAACATTCTTTCAACGAAAGATGGATGATTGCCTTCGTTGAAAGACTGATGTAGGAGAAGGCAATCATATTAATCATCACTTTTAGTGTCCTTTAAAGTGGATTGAGCCCCGGGGAGCCATCCACTAAGTCAAAAGCAATGTCTAGGATACTGTAAGAGAATATATAAAGGACATTGGCATGAATGACGATGGGGCCCATTGAGCACCTGATTCAGCCACTACTCTATATAAACTCCCTTAGACCTCGTTGCAGGCAGACAGCGAATTTCGCTACAAGTCCTACTCGAGTTCAAGTTCAAGCCCTAATTTCTATATCAGAGTCTGTATAGTTTTTGCTAATTCTATTATACTTATCTCTGTTTGGAATTTAGAAGCACGTTTCCGAAAATTTTTGGTATCAGAGCTAATTTTCATAATGACTGAGTAGTTTTATTTCAAGGTAACTAGGCAAGAAGTCCCTGAGATAAGGAAAAACCATCCGAAAGGTAACCTCCCTGAACAACATATATTATTTCTATTTTTGATAAGGCGACCAAGTAAGCTATTATCATCTCTAGTCAATTAACTGCAAAAGAAGACCGAAAATAAGTCCCAAGGAGAAGTACCCACTACAGGCAAGAAGGCCATAAAGGGGAAAACCGGGTAAAAATAGATCTTCTCAAGCAGTAACTTGCAGAGGTATAATTAGTAAGCTTCTAAGCCGTAAGAAAAGATGAAATAATAAATGGTCGAAACCATTAGAAGTTAACTTGAAAGTGTCTTCAGAAAGTATACCGGGTGGATAGCCAGAAGCCGGTCACTATTAAGAAGGTTGGTCAATGGTGGATAGCCAGAAGCCTTGGCCGATAGACAATTTATGATGTCTAGACGATGGGAGGAGGCTATTCAGGAACGGTATACTAAGTCTCATACTTCAAACCTAGAATACTTGGTCTTGCTGAAACAAAGCCAACAAACAAGGAATTAGCTTATAATATAGCAATAATTTACGACAGAGTTAGTCTTTCCAGTCGAGTTCATATCAAAAACTTCAAACAAATTCTTGATGAACTAGAGGTGGTCAGAAAGGAAAATAGAGAATTAACAAAGGTGGTTAAGAATTTAACCAAAGAAATCATTGAAAATCGTCCTCTAACAGTAAAGCAGGTACTGGAACTGGTTTTAAAGATTGTTGAACAGCCCAAGCTTATAGAAGAGCAAGCTCTAAAGATCTCGGAGGATCTTAGAAGAAAGATAGAAGAGGTCAAGGCCTTGCTCCGCAAATTGGAGGCCTTTATCTCTACATGAGCTTCATCAACTCTCAGGCCACAAGTAGTAAAAAGAAGCCTTGCAAGCAACAGAAGGAATTGAAGCGCCAACAATCGGATATTGTAGACCAGACAACGTCAAGGACGGTGTCATTAAAAGTACTAATGCCATCATTAAACAAAACAACACCCAGATCCAGTTATTGGTCGCAATTAAAGAAAAGCTTGAAGATTTAGAAGGAAGAATTGCAAAACTCGAAGCCTCGAGACAACCTGCAACGCTACCAGAAGAAGTAATCACAAACCTATCAGAAAAGATCAAATCACTAAAAGTTAGTGAGAAGCCTATCGAGAAAAGAGGCAAACTCTTATTGTTCAGAGACTCGCTTGATCTAATTAAACAAGCTCAGAAGAAGTGATGACTACAAGGACCAACCCTCCGGTCACGACACTTACCAGGACGACAAATACAAGCACTACGCCACTAGTTGAAGATCAAATTCGTGATTACAGAAGAAATCAAAGGAGGAGGTACGTGGCACAACAAGCAGTCCAAAGGATAGCCAGAAGACTAAGGGGAAGATCATATAATCAGACCCTGGAGCAGCAACTGGATCCTCAGGTACAACTCCGTTTATCTATGCAGGAAAGAGCTGCTATAGTTCCTACGGAAGTTCTGTACCACCCCAGGAGGGATGATGTACATCATAGAGTGTACACTCATCGCGCAGAAGAGGCGCTATTAGTCTATTAGTCACAAATAACCAAGTTGATTGGGCTTTCATTCAACCTTAAAGTTTTGAACAATTAAGACGGAGCGGGATGCAATTCATCCACATGGGAGTCATCCAAGTTCGTATTCAGATCCTACATCGTCAAGAAGAAGGCACCTTAGCCCTGGTGGTCTTTCGTGACAATAGATGGCAAGGGGACCAAGCCATCTTCGCCACAATGGAGATCAACCTCACCCATGGAAGTCAACTGGTATACGTAATTCCTAACACTATGCTAACCATATCTGGCAACTACAGAAACATACAAATCTCCAAATTAACCAGAGGCTATGAGAACTGGCAAAACGGTGAAGCCAACCTCTTAGTAACAAGAGGGATGGTCGGGAGATTATCTAACACACCCAATGTCGGATTTGCATATGAAGTCCAGAATGTGGTAGACTATTTGGCTACCCACGGAGTTCAGGCTCTACTGGGAAGATCCTACAACACCAGGGATGTATTACAACAAAATTGGATAATCCGACAAGCAACTGTACATATCCCAATGCAACCAACCGACGTCAATACGAGAAATCTCCTAGATGGAAATGTGTCCATACACTTCAATAATTATCAAGCAGCAGCAACATGTGAAGGACCACGGTACAACAACCAAGATGAGGAGGTCCATAGTGATGAGGAAGAGCTCAGATCTCACAGCGAGACCCCCTGCCTATTGGTAAAAAGATTAACAGGTTCCGTGCTTCTACCACAGCGGAAAACCGAAGGTTCAGCTGGATATGATTTGGCAATCAACAGAGCACAAGATATAGCCAGAAACAGCCGAGCACTACTGAGCACCGGAATCAGCATTAAGGTTCCCAATGGAACATACGCTAGAATTGCACCAAGGTCTAGTGCATCTCTCAGAAAGGGGTTTCTCGTTGGAGGAGGCGTAATTGATGCTGACTACCGCGGGGAAGTTAAAATTTTGGCCTTTAATATAACTAACCAGGATATCTTTTTGCAGAAACATGAATGCATTGCACAAATAATCCTGGAGTATATTGCTACATCTACTGTCTTGGAAGTGGAACAGCTAGATGAAACTATTCGGCAAGACAAAGGGTTCGGGTCAACCTCAACGAATGCCATCTTAACTCCAGAAGAGGCCCTAGAGGCCTACAAAGTCCATCAAATATAGCAACGCACTCTTCTTTAAGTGGTCTCATAAAAGGTTGTCTATGAACTAGAGCATCAAACTAGTGCAACCTCAATTGGCCAAACAAACAAAGAGCCCAAATTAAGATTGGATGGGTGAGCCCAAGGGACATCATCCAACCAAAGGGTCTGAACGAGTATATAAAAGGGTCAAGTTTGTGTTTGTTTGATGCATTCTCCTCTCTTTTTAGAGCAACAACATTCTTTCTCCTTGCAAATTCCAGCCTTTGGATTTACACACTCTGATGAGCTAATTTGGAGAACTCATTTTCAACCTAGGTGGACATGGATTCTTGCTCGCTAGGGAAAACACAAAAAAGTCATTGGACCTTGGTTGCACACCATTGGTGGGGCAAATTAAGCTTTTAGGAAAAGGTGGTGTACACTCCCTAACCGTTAATTGCTAGGAGTTGACAAACCATGATTCTGATCCATTGACAACAAACTTTCTTACATTCTTAAGGATGAATCCTTTTTGTTGCATAAGATAGCTTTCTCAATAGTCAAAGAGATGAGAGATGCTAGAATGGAATAGCGTGAGCGGAGAGGCAAAAATTCATGTCCTCAGTTGACCAGTCCTATGATGTGTTCCCTTAGTCAGGGGTTTCAAAAGAGGAAATGGAACAATCATGGTAAACCAAAGGTTTATAAGTTTAGAATGCTACTAGATTCTTGTATTCTGCATTTTCTAAGTGCAACACCTCCCCCGTGTGCTAACATTTCTGCCGAAAGGACCAATTGGCATTTGCTATACACTTGACATCCCCCTCCTTCATGGTGGAGGATGGATTGGACTGATTAAGTCCAACAAATGGATTTTTTCTTATTCAGTTTTTACTTGTAAAATTGGAACACACGGCTTTCATATTAAGTGTTCAAGATTTTTCTCAAGATTTCACTAAATCTTTCATATGCACACTGAATTCATGTATGATATATACAAAGTATCTTATTCGTGCAATCAGCTTTACTCACACTTGTAATTACTGTTCACTTATATTATACTCTGATTGAGCTACTGTGGTTGAAGACGAGGAACAGAGCAACTGCAATGCAGACAAACAAGAATGAGGATGCTTCTTTCGGACCGGCTGTGAAGATGTCAAAGAACACTGTGGACCTACGCGGCATGCGAGTAGAGGAGGCTTCACTTCGTCTTCAGATGGCCATCTCAGCATGCAGACCGTACAAGGTTCTCTTCATCGTCCATGGAATGGGCACTGGAGCTGTGAAGGAGTGTGCTCTTCAGATACTTAGGAATCATCCTCGAGTAGCAAAGTACGAGGAAGAAAGCTCAGGGAACTATGGATGTACAATTGCTTATATCAAATAACACTTGTATGTTTGTTCCACTGCTATTCAGTATATGTAAAGGATAAAAAGGAAATGGAAGATTGGAATGGAGTTTTAAAATGGACATTGTATTTTTTTTTTATTTTTTGTTTTGAAAAAATCATAAGTAAACACCGTGGTGTTCATCAATTTTACTGTAGGTTGACTTTTGGAATATCCAAGTGGGCCGACAAATTAATTAATACATATAATAAATACAATCTTTTTTGAATAAATAAGTAAATGCATAAAATTTATGTTCGTTGATCTTGAATATTGCAGAATGAGAAGTCACATTTTTTAAAATAATAATAATAATAATAATCGATGCAAAATGTTAAATATTATTATTCTCATGAAATTTTAAAATTTCAATTTATTTGAGTAAAACAATAATAATGTTTTTAAGATCTAAGCTTGTTCTCAAGTTCAGAATTAATTTCAATCTCCACGTGATGAGAAAAAAGAAATAGACAAAGATGATAAGTTAATCTTTATTGTATCTACTATGAAAGTTGAGTTTGTGGCAGAGTTCAGAATTAACTTCAATCTCCACGTGATGAGAAAAAAGAAATAGACAAAGATGATAAGTTAATCTTTATTGTATCTACTGTGAAAGTTGAGTTTGTGGTATGATTTAAAATGTAATTCATAGATTATAATTGTAAAATTTTATTTTAAAACACAATATTACTAAGTTATTAAAAATTTATTAGGATAATATCGCAATAGTATTCAAAACATGCTAAGCATATGAAATTGAAACACTTTATTGTTAATGAAGTTTTAAAATAAAAAATGTCAATTGAGTACAATAACTTTAATTTTATGATGGTAAATTAACTAAAAATTTACCACCAAAGACATTTAACAAACATATCAAAGTATAAATATTATAGAAAATTATAATGACTTTATATTTGAATTTAATGCTCTTTATATATTTAACTCTCTAACTCTTTAAATGTCATGTTAGATATAATAATGCATTTTTTATATATAGTATATATACATATACTATATATAAAAAAATGATTATGTTCCATGAAGTGCTCATAGACCAACTAAACAATGAAGTGAGTTCAAACACAATACACAATTGGGCCTCACTTACTGTGCACATTTCTGGAATGTTTGAATGTATATGTATGGGGCAAGGCGAACAGTTAGTGCTAAATAAATCTAACATGTACAACAGAATGCAAAACAATATTACAGATGGTCTAATACAGATCTTTTCTGATACTACTGATAAAAGACCTAAGCTCTCTTGCCTTCTTCTCGTGTTCAGGAGATGATGCTTCATTTTCTGACTGACATATGTCAATGATATCCATATGCAAATCAGTGGACTTCTTTAGGCTTTTGGCATCCTTAAATGAAGCGGGCAATGGGGAAGGGCTGCAGAGGTCAATGAGCTCAGGGATTACATTATCAGAATTAGTTTCCGGGAAGCAATTAACCGGTTCAGGAAATGCACGGCTTTCTTGTTCGATGTCAAGCAAAAGGCCTTGAAGCTGGAAGTTGATTTTACTGACGGCGTCTTTGTTTAACTTCCTTGGCTTTCTGGCATTTGCTTCTGGTTCATGGAGCCCATTTGCAGTAGCTTTGGATGACTTTCTCAGCCTTATCGTTTCTTTATTTACTTCTGCTTTCCTTCCAATGAATTCTGCAAGTTTTTCTGGGCAGGCACTGATCATTAATGGAAAAAGTTAGAAATGATCATGATGATAAGTGACAAGGCTTGAAAATATTAATTTATACTCAAGAAATTTGTTATATTTGTATTTTTCATTATACACCAGACATTTCACAATGGGACTAACGTCTCCATGAACAGAAATTCATGATTTCTCGCCCATCCCACCCCCACCACAAGGTGAACGACTTTACCTGATAATCAAATCAGCAGGGACAATGGAGTTACAAAGACCATCCCTGCGTTGCCAAGAAACCTCATAATACTCTTTTCCTTGCACTTTTCTCTGCTTTATTATCGCCGATACAGGGCAAGAAACTGGCATCTGTGGAATTTGAAAGTGAATGTGAAACAAACGGTGAGTATACAGATAGCAGCTACTTCTTAAACAAGGTTTAGTTTGTTTCAAGAGGTGCCTCGTGTAAAGGAATTCTAGCTCCCAACCCAGATGATGTCGAACGCAGATTAGCAAACCGCCTAAGATCCCTTTCAGCAATTTTGGGGAGGATGTAATGATCTGCAAAATAATAAACCAGTACAAGGATTATTCATGTGCCATGCCCAGTGATTGTTTAAAGCAGTCTTCTCATTGGACAAGCATGAGGATTCATTTGTAGGAATCATTTTGCGGTAGTAAAAGGAAGCTAGGATTAACCTGTTTGATCAGGGCTCCAACCGAAATACTGTTCACACAAATGCTGAAATTGTGTGCGTTGAAAAGGGATATCGATACAAACCCTGCAACAAAAAAACATCGGGTATGGATACATTAATTGACATAAGACAGTATAAAATTTCTTCAGTACTTCACGGGATGCAGAAGATAAGCATACAACTGGCTAGTTATGTACCTTCCCACAACTTCTGAATCAGGTGGATGACATTTAGGTTTTAGGTAAGCATTGATAACTTCAACATATTTGTGGTCCGGTTCCACGTTCTGCCAATTCTCTATGACAACTGAACAGTGAAAAAAATTAAAAACTCGTACCAAAAAATGCGAATAAAAATGCTGAAATATTAAAGCATATAACATTAAAGCAAAGTTGAGAAAATGATTAAAAACAACTATCCAACAAATAGATCAAAAAGAATGAACAAAAGCAATCATGAGACTTGCAATCTGAGAGAGCCACAATCCAGACAAATAAACAAAATTTCATAAACCCCCAATATTTAGAAATGCATGTAGAAGATAGTGGCTCAGATCCAACATTTTTGACTACCAGCCTTCTAGTATGTATAATCTTCAACAATTGTTGACAATTCTAGAGTGTGATGTTCAAGAAACAATGACATCCAAATTGCCATAGAATGGTAAACAACCAACTGGCACAGTCAAATTCTTTATCAATTTAGAGGTTCTAGATTAAGATAAAAGCACAAACCTAAGTTCACTTAAAACTTGTATTAATATGATTAATTTACTATTATAATTTACAATGCTTGACATCTTGACTCGATCATGAATATATGGGATGCTATGCTTCTTCTATAACTGATTCATGTTTATCTTTGATAGGGTCTAGTTTTTTTTTTTTTTTCTTTACAAGTTAATGAACATACATTGGAACTAAAGATCTCTTAGGGCCACAATTGAACATAGTCTAAAAACATATATTATGTCGGTCCACTTAGATGAAAGAACTAGCCTAAAATGTGTATTGCTTAAATTATTAGCAGCTCATCCATCAAGTTTATAAAACTCATTAACCTACAACAAAATGTACAACTAAAGTGGTGCTACATATTAAGCTAGGACTGGAAAATAAACTGAATCACCAATATGACCCAATGCATCTAATGTATAATTCACAAGCACTGTAGGATAGACTATTACTATAGCCTTGTAATGAAGCATTTCTTAAAGACTGGATTTACAATTTGAAGCAAGCATCATGGTGTTTTCCAGACATTAGCACTTAATTGAAGGACACTCAGGACAAGAATAAATAAAACAGAGCCCTAGTATATAGGATAAACTGAAACTTCATGGACACCATAAAATAAACTAAACCACTCTAATGATCATTTCAAAAGCACCATACGAAAAACAAAACCTTAGTTCTAGAATAAATAACATTTGTTTAATGCTGCAAGATGAAACTTTAAATCTACTCAGATTGATAATGGTAAAATATAATTTCATGATAATATGATTTGGCAAAATTCATTTCTCAAGTTCACTGTCCAGACTTTTGTTGTTACCATGTTCATTCTCCTTGTTCACATTACAGCTGTCACTCTTCGTAATCTTCTTTCCCCTTTTATATTTTCTTTTCATATTCAATGCCACAGAAATAATTTGATGCAAGACAGAATCATCCCCTAGAGATTTAACAATCCTGCATGCTGATTCCTGCATTCAAAATTTAGATTGTTGGCAGAACATATCTTTGCCAAAAGCACATGCTGGATGAAAAGAAAAGAATTTAATTAATTCATCATATTTGAAAATTTTAAATAGGCAATGTAAATTACTCACCGGACCAAAGTCATGAATTCCCTGAGAATAATCACAGCCAAGAAGAAGAGCCAAAGAAATCTATGGATCATAAAGTAGCCAAACACTTTCAATAGGGATCAACAATCAAAATAAAGCAACTGACTTGTCTAGCAATATGAAATACAACATAAAATAAAATAAAAAACTTTAAGAAAAAAACTTAGTTGCTGCTCGTTTAAAACACATACACCATGGGAAAGAATTCAAAAACAACCAAACCAATCAATATGCATTAAATATTCAGAAGATCACAATGTAATTATTTAGGGTAAGCTGCTTATATGGAGACATGTCTTCTAGAATTGGTGAAAAAATCATTTACGCCTCCTTGTTATTCTATTACACCTGTTGAACTTATACCACTGTTAGCACCTACTGAACTTTCACATGTGTCGTCACCTATTACACTTTTCAGTTTCAGCACCTGCTGGACTTTCTTGTATGCTAGCACCTATTGAATTTTTCCTATTGTCAACTATGTCGTCGACCTCGACCCACTTGGACTTCTTCCACAATTAAGTATTGGTTAACTTTTACCTACTTGACATAATCAACAAACATATTGCTCAAGCATTAAAACAAACTCTTGGTCAATCTGACAATGACCAAATTTTTATATTAGTCATTCAGGAGTATATATATATACATATATAAACATGAGTTTTATTCTTATATTTAACTTTTATCTCTTGATATAAGTGTATAAAAATCCTTGGCCCAGGAGGAATATAGCTCTGTATCTGAAAGACCAACAGCTAATAGATTCCATTCATATTCAGCAAGAATGCTAAAGGTAAAAGTGCCACACCCCAAACACCCAAGGAGTGTGCATGGAAAGTGATGTCTAGCAGAATCTCAGGTTAAGCATATGCTGTGTCCACCACATTTTACTGGCATACAAATTTGCACAGGATGGAACATCCATACTTTGATTGATCAACCTATCTTTTTCAAGTAATAGTACCAACTAGAAGATAACATAATAGGACCTTTTTTTTTTTTTTTTGAAAACTTAATGCCTCTAATCCTATGAGAATAGGACATTGATGAAAATTTTCTAAAAAAGTAAAAGTGTTCCCTTGAGGATGAACACCTATCCAGAGGGTATTCTAAACCCAGATGTGTCACAAGAATTGATGGCAATGACAGTCAAGTGACTTCTGGCATGCTAATGGTTGTCCAGTGAGGTTTGGCCTCTGAAATATGAGGGTCGAACCTGCCCTTTGATTTCATATACATTAAATTACAGAACATAAAGCAGCTAATTAGCTTTGGTATGATGCAGTAAGTTTTATGAGTGAATTTTTATAATTAATTAATTTTTTTAGAAAATATTAATCAACTACATATTGACACAGAAAGAACATCCAGCAAAAATACAACACTGAGGTTAGCTAATGATCTTATCAATCAGTTGAAGAATTAAGAAACCTGAACAAAACTTACCAATGAATTCCTTCCAAATCCAAGTTTTTGCTCTATGTCTTTCATTTCATAGCAGATTACATAGCCAGTCTCTCCTAAGTTCATAAAAGGAACTTTAGATAACTTTGTAAAGCTAAAAAAGAACACGTGTTAAATTTCTTTGATGTTTAACTGAGAATGTACTTTCTTTCCCTAGATCACGAGCTTACCAAGTAAAATATCTCTATATACTGTCCTAGCACCAAAGAGGAAAATATCTGAGTCTGAACTAAAGCATCCATCCTGACAGCAGAAAGAGTATTTTACAGCAATTCCTAGATTGTTCCAAGTATACGAAGACAGTTTTAGCTTACACATAAATATTCCATGTTGAGCGATGCACATTGCGCTTCTGCTTCCTCTAGCCTGGTTCACAATAAGAATATTCATGAAATAAGTAGAAAATTACTTTGCAAAGTGAGCAGCAAGCCTCTCCCTGATTGAGGTATCACATTAAGCTTTACTACCATATAAACAATCTCAACACCAAGGTATCAAATTTCGAGATATGCCACCCAACACAAACGATAGATCACATTTTGATCCCCCAAAACTTGTCGGCACAAGGTAAATTACCCTATACCGCACATGCAGCATGGTTATTCCCTCAATTGTTCATGCGTGCTCTCGGTCAACATGCACGGTTTCAGCTAGCATACGATGCAACATAAGTCATCAAATTTGATCAATTAGGGGGAGGAGAATAGGAGTTAATGTATAATGGAGCCTCGAAGCCAAGAGATAGTACCATGCTATCAGCAACAACGGGCAACAACGTGGAGTGGTAGGGAATCGAAGACAACAACAAATCAAAGGCGATGCATGAACAAATTGATTAAGAAAATACAAAGAAGACCATGTTGTCATCACAATCATGGTTTTGGAGGAGACCACAGTCATTGGTGTCGCAGTCCGGTGGAATTAAATGTTTGTGTTGCCAACGAATTGCAATTGTTGCAAATGCTAGTGCAATTGACCTCAGGTCAAAGTTGATCAAACTTGGTTTGGGTTTCGATGTTTGATGGTTAAGCGAGATGCAAGGGGAGATTGTTGATGCAATCAACCTTGGGTTAAGGTTGATGAAGCTTGGTTTGATTAATATGTTTGATGGCTAAGCGATATGTCAAGCCAAGGTTGACCGATACTTAATAGTGGAGACGTCCAAGTGGATCGTGGTTAATCGGACACTTGACAATTGAAAGTCTAATAGGGAGTTGGCATGTGTGGAGAAGTCCAAATAGATCACGGTTGACGAGACACTTGACATTTGGAAGTTCAATGGGAGTTGACATATGTGGAGAAATCTAAGTGGGTCACGGTTGACCGACACTTAGTAATCAAAAATCCAACAGAGAGTTGACATGAGGTGAAGTTCTAATAGGTCATGGAGGCATGAGAGGAAAAGGCCTAACACCCAACAGTCGATTGATCATACCGCAACCCCCTTAAATCCTAAATTCATGATTTAAGATTCAACAGTGCAAAACTATACTAAAACACGTTCTGTTGGGTCTTGGTCTCTTGGACTGAAAAAAGTATTGCAGAAAATAATATTTATAACAGATAGAGTTCATGTAGTCAATTGATGTAGTGTTTATGGCTAAATTGATATTGTTCGCGTAGTCAACTTACAATGTTATACACATTGTTCACAACAATCAACTAATATTGTTCATGTAATACTGATACACTGTTTATAGGGCAGAAAATACTATTCACATCGAATTCTCTTATGCCAAGAGACTTCATGTCTCCGGAACTTCCTTGTATGATTAGTACAGGTCAACCTCGATCGTGTCACTAAGGGCAACAACACTTGGTATTTAATATATTGGCTTCAAATAGAAATCATTATAAAAAATAAAGAAAAACAATGAAAGAGAATTACCCATCCAAGAAAGGTATCCCAAGTGTTGTTCCAAGAAATTTTGCTTCTTTTATCATACATGAAAATTCTGAACCCTTGTTTCTACATATAGAAATTGATGAAGTTGCATTGGAGTTTGCATCCTCTTGCATGACCTGATGCATCAAATTTCCTACCTTTAATATATAATGAATAACTACTTCTGCAAGAAAGAAAGAGGATTCTAGAAAGAGAAAGAACCTTATGAAAGCCTAACCGCCTCCTATAAGTGGATAGTTTTATTGAAGGAATTGAACCATCTAAAAATGCAAATACAGATCAGTAGCAGTACAGCCATGGATGGTTTATTCACATTGTAATGCAGATAGTACTGAAAGTAAAAGAATGTATTAGTACTATCTAAATAGAGTGGAGGAGATACATTTAGAATGTGCATTTTGGACAAGGCTATGTTAGCAAACAATCAGAGCATTTGCTCTCACTTCTTCCAATTACTAGCTATCACAACTGATATCATTTTAGTTGCCCTATAGAAGTTTACTAAACAGCATATAGGCTCAATTGTGGTGCACACACTAAGGCCAATGACTATCACATATGAGCGTGAGAACTAAGGCTTTTAAATGTTGCATTTAGATGCATAGCAAGGTCATTGGTCACCACGAATAAGCATAAGTCCTAAGACTTCAACTGCCTCATCGGGCGCATGCATTGAGGCGAAACGACCATTGTGTACCTGCACAAGCATGGAGGCTTTGATAATCACATCAAGCGTGTGCATCGAGGCCAAACAATTGCTGGTATTGGCATGAGCACTAAGGCTTTAGCTATTGCGTAAAACACACACTGAGGCCAACGACTGCCATGTACAAGCATATATGTTAAGGCTTCAAGAAATAGGTGCATGATGCCAAGAACTCAACCGTGGATACCATGACATAGAGAATTCCGAGTCCACAATCTAGATGCATTAGCTTGACATGGAATCCAAAGCACCTATTTTTACACTTACACGATGAGATCTTAATCACAGTAAGAGCTAATTTTGAGGGTATTTAATTTGGATAAATGAATTAATTAATTTCTTGTTGATTAATTCTCATCATTCAGTTTGCAACTCAATCTCGAAAAATTATTTTAATATTTTAGTCGATTTTACACTCCATGATGATCTCACAAAAATTGACATTTATACATAACAGAGTTAGCATTTGTGCATTCACATTCACAGACTAGCCCTATGTTATTAGAATAATTTTGGATATTAATTTTCAATTTGATATACTGAGGATATTATAATTATGCTCGGGCGAGCCGACGACCTGTGAGAACATCCACTCATTCCGGTACAAGCTATGTGAACATCTACAACTGAGAACATCCCCTCTTTGGGATATGCTACGGGAACATCTTTGACTAGGAACATCCCCTCACTCCAATGCAGGCTATGGGAATATCCCTTACTCCAATACATGTTACGGGAACATCCTTTCAAGAACATGCCCTCACTCTAATGCAGGCTATGGGAACCTCCCTTCACTCTAGTACATGATATGCAAACATCCCAACCAGGTACATCCCCACATAGCCAAACCCCTCTACAGGAACATCTTGACTGAAAGCATCCTCTCACTCTAGTGCAAACTATAAAAACATCCCCGACTGAGAACACCACTCACTCCCATATTTGCTATGGGAACATCCCCTCACTCCAATACGTGACATGGGAACATCCCTACGAAGCCGATGCATTGTGGGAACATAGTCGAGAACATCCCCGCATAGCAAAACCCATCCAAGACAGGCAACCTATCTCCTCCGACCATTGACATAATGGTGACTAACAGTAACCTCCACTGGACACAGCTAGGTGGCAATCAACAGGGCATGCGGCGGACGGTAGAGCGATGACCGACATACAAAGCTTCATCATTCGATAGGGCCTGCGGCAGACGGTCAAGCGATGACAAGCATTTAGAGCTCTGTCATTCGAGCCATCAATAGGCCTAAGTGGCAGCTCACATCGACACCCGGAAAGTTGAGTATCAAATGATAGGTGGTTGGGCGAATCAGATACACTTACCTACGCATGCGCATACTCTCTCTCATTTCCTCAGTTCAAGACTAACTTGAGTGTCGGAGGCATCACGCCGATCATCGTTGGCGCCCTTTTAACTCGTGTTGACTAGTTCAGTGGACGTCGCAAAAGGCGAAGCAAGTGGGATTTTAGCTCTACCAGTCGGAACCCAAAGGGGGTGCACCAGCCGCATCACAATCCATTCAATATACTAGTTTATGATGAACTATCATGAAATAGTCGTTCATATCCCTATTCAACCAATTAGTCATGACAACCAATTTCAAACAATTTCATGCAAGACCCCTAACTGAAAATGAAGTGGCATCTGTGCATTACAATGAGCAGAGTAAATTGTCTACTGACCCTAGAGACTGCCAAAAAAAGAAAAAGCATAGCAATCAATTATACAGAACCAAGAAAATGTCGGGAATCCAAAGGACCTGCAACTAGAATGATGCTACAGTTGAGGGCTATTAATGCTCTAAGGCGATGAAAGAGGTTTTTTAGATAAGCCTTCTCCTTGATGGATGCAGGCGTGCGGCCGGCGTTCTGCAACTGAACAAGCCAGCAGGAAAGATCCACACACAGCTTCTTGTTCCTTCACGTCAAAAGTAAAACCATTTTTTTTTAAGAAATCCAGCAACGGCAGGTAAGAACACGAGAACGAGAATGGATTGAAGACGGCGGGGAACTCACTGGAGATGATGAAGCGGTAGGATTTTCTTGCACGATTCCAAGATGTCCCACAAGTTCTTCACGCCCATATCGCATCGATTGGGGGAAGGAGGAGAGAAGAAAGCAGATGGATCTGTTCGATGGGGAGGGAAATCTGTATGAGTTCAAAAGAGCGGAAAACCCTACCGTTACAGGACGATGCCAGTGCTGTGGCATTTGTCTCACAGCAGGTGCTTTATCATTTTTTCAAAAACATGTTTATTATATATTTTTTTTCACCTTGATTTGTAATAAAAATATGTGTATTTTTTTTTATCAAAATTATTCATCATCAATTTAAAAAATATACACCCGTTTGAAACATTTTTAAATAATGAAATTGAATTTAATTCCATCATAAATTGAATTAAATTTTTTAATTTAAAATGAGTTAGTAATAATAAAATTGAATTGAATTTCTTATTTAGAATCTATAAAAATTAAATTGAATTGAATTCTTATATTTATACCATTTTATCCTTTATCAATAAAATTTAATATTTATATATAGGATTATTTAGCAATTTTAATTTTCTAAATAAATTTTAATGTTCGCATGTTAAGTTTTTGCAAATATAATTGGTAAGCCCCGAGTGCACTGGCATCTAGGATGAATTCCTAATTTTAATAAATTAATGGATGATTTATTTTAATGAATGGTTGAAATGTTAGATTGATCGACCATTTGTTGAACGCATTTTTTGATTTTATTTTGTTAGCCAGTAAAAAATGTTCGTGAGATCGACCTGCTACATTGAACCTCCCAATTTACTAGTGAAAATTTATTCGAGGAAGCTAATTTTGTAAGAGATTTTTTTTATAGAAAAATAAATTAAATCGTCCGCTGCTAATAGTAATTCGAACGATGAATATATTCAAGTCGTGACCTTGTTCACATTTAGCGTTATTATAATTTATCATCTTATCATAATTGTCCACTTAAATATATCACATAACTCTCTCAATATATGCATATATTAAATAAACTACCTCCGTGTTGACTCTGGGACGGGTCGGCGGGGGCGTTGAGGGCGAGCGATTCGTCTTTTGCCACATATATTAAATAAACTATGTCTTGACCATTTACATTTATGATTAGTAGTCATCCTTGATTTACCTCCTCTGTGTTGGCACTGGGATGGGTTGGCGGGGGCGCTGGGGGCGAGCGTATTCGCCTTTTGCCACATATATTAAACAAACTACTATGCACCAACTGTCTTCGATCCCGATCTATAATGCATTTGTACAAATTGTTTTCTCATTGCAATAGAGGAATGATTATGGGCACAACAATTTAACGCGACAACCCTTCGCGACCCCGTTGGCAGCCCGTGTGGCCAACTCCACCTCAGCGCTCTCTCTCCGCTTTGCTAACAAAGACCACTCGCGACAAGTACCTCTCGTGCCCTAGCTTCTTCGAAAGCGTCGTAGCCGCGACAACTCTTCCTCCTCCCTTGCATTGAGCCTCGTCTTCCTCCTCCCAGGCTTCTCGCAACGAGGCTCATCTCTCTCAGTGAGGCTCGTCTCCCTTGCATTGAGCCTTGTCTTCCTCCTCCTAGGGTGCTCGAAGAGGGGAGCATTCTCCCTCACTGTTCTCCCTCAGCGAGGCTCATCTCCCTCAGCGTTCTCCAAGGAATCGCAGAAGCACATCAAGTTTGAGGCTCGTCTCCCTCAGCATTCTCCGAGGAATCGAAGAAGCACATCAAGTTTGAGGTAATCAACTTCTTCTACTACATCTTTTCTTTCTTCAATTCGTGGTAACCCAACCCTAACTCATCCATGCCTCTTCTTCTTCTTCCCTCTCGATTCCAAGGAATCGAAGAAGCATATTATGTTGGTGCAGACCATGTTGACTAAGCTTGAATTGGGTCAAGCTTGTGTCTTAGTTTTGATGTTTGATAAGATATAGGGAGATTGTTGGAGCAATCGTCCCTGGGTCAAGTTGACCCGTTTGACTAAGCTTAAGCTGGTTCAAGCTTGTGTTTCAATGTTTGACAATAGATGGAGATTGTGTATGCAATCGTCTATTTAGGAGATTGTCGAACAGAAGTCAAGTAGGTTAAGGTTGATCGGATACTTGACTGGGAAAGTCCTAACTGGAGGTTTAGGTAAGGACAAGTCCTGGTGAGTGAAGCCAGGCAGTGCGAAAGTCTTAA
>JBAMIE010000114.1:4118340-4130931 GCA_037177295.1 Kaempferia parviflora
GGATATATCCATCGGATATCCTATACTCAATGGGTATGGGGACGGAGGATATAGAATCCGATCGGAATCCGACCCATTACCATCCCTAGTGATGGGATTTAGGGGTTGGAACGGTTCACGAGCAGACCACAGATGCGATGAAAGAATCGACTCCCGAAATGCCCAGTCGATCAAGGAACCAATCGACTATATGTTTAGGGAGCTATGAGTGTGGATGAGGCACTAAGGCTTAAGGAGACCACCGACTCCAGGGTCGACTAGCTACCAACTTGAGGTGTATAATTATCAATAAGTGACCCTAGCTACCAACTTGAGGTGTATAATTATCAATAAGTAGGAGAGCTGAGTTCCAATAAGGGTTGGCTGGCCATGTATTTGAGAAACCTAATTAGCGTGTGAACCGACCAATTGTATGATAAAGGGATATACATTTGAAAAAGAGTGTCCCATCGAAGTGAATACTTAGATTATCTGACTAACGTGAAATTTGATCGGGTAGTAATTTAGAAAATTCAACTTACCTAAAATCGATCGAGCGGGTTTTACGCCTGCAAGAAGTATATCAGATAAACTTACGTCAATCAGGAGAGGATTGAGAATCTATGAATAATTTAGGTACTTAATAGACCTGATTGACATCAAGCTAGCTGAGAAAATCCTGCGCTCCAGATAAGGGTAAGCAAAAATTCGATAAAATCGAATTAACCGAACCGACCGAATTTAGAAATTCGGTTCGGTTAATTCGATTTTTAATTTTTTTTTTTTAAATTCGGTTCGATTTTGTGATAAATTCAATTCGGTTTCAGTTATAAGTTTTGTAATTCGGTTAAACCGAATAGACCAAATAATAATATTAATTTAATTTTTTATTTAAAAATATAATTAATTAATTCAAATATCTTTTTTATTATTAAAATCAAATAAAGTTTTAAAATTTCAATTAATTCGATCGAAAACCAAATTAACCGATAAAATATCGATTCGATCGGTTCAATTTTTGTAGGAAAATCGGCCAGTTCGGTTGGTTCAAAAAAATTTTAGTTTATTCGATTTTCGGTCTATTCGGTTTGGTCAGTTCAGTTTTGACCGAATGTTCAACCCTAGCTCCAGAGGTGGAGGTTAAGTATAAACTGACCATACCCGCTCATTACCGATCAAGTACTTATTACGACCCAATGACGTGAAGGTCAAATCGAATGCAATCACTGTGACATTGTACTTAAGGACACGACTGACATTTGGTTCGGCTGACCGAGTCAAATATCTCTTTCCTTTAACCTTCACACTGTTTATTCTATACCTTCTTTGGCCTACCTCTATCACACCGAATAAGTTTACATTAATTTAGTTTAGTACTGTAAACATATTTGATTAAGTTTACATTAATTTAAATGAACTGAATAAAATGCTTTAATTGCACATGTGACTATATATTTAGAAAGCCATATCTTGTAAATTTTAAAAACAATGAATAGAACAAATAATCTTATTTCTAATAGGAACGTAAATAATTGTATATGAAACGACAGCAATTGATTCCAATCATCGATTTTTATTCCTTTGCACTACCTCATGTTTTTTGCGTGCTGTGAGGTTTACAGCTCATCTGCATCTGTCATTCACTGCATGTCAAATCTCATGCTGCCCCTGTAACTGAGCATTTGATTCTGTTGCACGAGAAAAGAGTTGTTTTTTTAATAGCAACCATGCGTTTTATGGCCCCACGAATAATTGATATAATTACAGCTACTTCAAATGCAGTCTACTAGAAGATTATATAAAATTTAATTTTTAAAAAAATATTAAAATGCTAAATAAAAATTTTAAATAAAAAATATTAGTAATTCAATTAAAAATACATTAAACTGAATTTTTTTAAAAAATAATAAAAGACACCCTTTTAATTCTTTTGCCATTTTTAATAAATTTTATTAAAAATTAACTGTGAAAATAGGTGTACATTGGACCGTATACTGCACAGCCTTCGGTACAGAGCCAGACCCTGACACTAAAATCATACACCGTTTTGGGCAGAAATGACAACTAGCCTCGACTTTCTACCGTGAACTACTCAATTGTGGTTGGTGCGGTTGATCCAAATGGGCATGTCTGGTATGTAAGATGATCAAGCTATCAGTATCACTTGAACCAACTACCGTACCTTGCCAACTTGGAGCGGCTAGCCTACCTTGCACCTAAACCATCCAACGTTACCAGCTCACTCAGCTCAGCCAGTCTGATAAGCTTGATTAGCAGCCCTGTTTGTCAGCTCAATCAATTGTTCAGTCCAACTCCAATCCAACTCCAACGATTCAACTAGTGCCTACTTGACTAGAATGATCATCTGGTGCAACTATTTTGCTAACCATGCCACCCCACCCATACCCCACGTAACTGACTTGATCCATTGGCTTAGCCTAAACTACTTGACTTGTTCATTTGGACTCACCCAATCAAATCAACTTGGATCAATCGGCTCAAACTGCAGGACCAGATTACCCAATATTATTTGGATCAATGTAATATTCCTTAAATAGAAGGATGATTAAATTTTCCATGGAATTTGAAAAAGAAACATATATGGTACCGAGGTCAATTTGCTTGGTCAATTTTACAAGCAAAGTATAGCTATTTGGGGTGTTTTTATAACAAATTCATTGCTGTAGAATAAATATTCTTATGAAGCAAACACACCATCACACCAAAAACTACAACGGTGTGTTTGTTCCACGGAATAAAATAGAAAAAATAATAACGATTATTCCAACATGATGGAATAGATAAGAATAAAGAAAAAATATGTATCAAGTATTATATAAATGTAATGCTACAAGGAATCCAAAAAATAATAATTTCCACAATAAAAAATCGATATATTTGTTTGGTCCAAATTACCTATCCGCTGTGGCAGACTCAGATTCAGTTGGGACAAGTTCATAGAGTTTGCATGGGTGGCATTGCGACAGTCTCCCCATCAGTCTATGGAAGTCCTAGTACATTCAGTTAACTTCTCAGTTTAAATTTTAGAATTACTCAGCTTAAACGAATTTCCAAACAGTTATAAAGGAATCACTTCGGAATTCACATATATGATCCATTAACAATTCCCAAGATAGATAGGAATGATCTTTTAGGGCTGCGGCATGTATTTGTTCTCTTAAGGAAAAAATCATACCATTGTAGCTTATAAAGTAAACTTTATTGTTCACCAGGTCTGGCAAAAGAAAGCCGCCAGCTTGAGGCAGCAATTGCATAACTTGCAAGAAAATCATAGGTATATCAGCTACAACCAACTAAATGCTCATATTGTAGGTCGAGTTTAATTAATATATTTGAGAATACTACTTTTAAAAACTATTACCAATTGCAGGCAGATGATGGGGCAGGAGCTGTCTGGCTTAAGTGCCAAAGATCTACAGAATTTGGAGACCCAACTAGAAACAAGCGTGTATAGAGTCAGAATGAAAAAGGTCCTAGCTTCCTTGGTTTCATTCAGTTATATTTTCTTCCCTTTTGGTATCCAACTATTTTAAATGTGCTAATAATTGCAGGAACACCTTTTGATAGAAGAAATTCAAGAATTGGATCGCAAGGTTGTAGGATATTTCACTACATATCAGTAAGTTGACACATCTACATCTGATTCACCAAAATAGTGGTTTATTGCAGGGAAAGCTTCTTCAGCAGGATAATATGGAACTATACAAGAAGGTAAACTTTTATCGCCAAGAAAATATTGAACTGCAAAAGAAGGTACTGGTCACAAATGCACACCATTGTAAATCAAAATAATATACTTGCGTTTACAATTTTAGTTAGTTTACAAGTTATGAATTGTATTTAACATAAATATTCCTTGTCAATATCAGGTTAATGCAACATGGGGACTGAATAATATTGATAGAAGTTCAACTACTCCATATAATTTCAACATAACAGGTGAAACAAACGTGCCCATTCATCTTCAATTATGCCAGCCACAACAGGAAGAAGATGAGAACCAAAGTATAGGTCCTCCAAATCTAAGGTAATTTTATTTTGTAAGTTACGAAACAATGTATTCGAGTCTGCAGTCTAAAGATACAATTTTGTATTCAATTTGCAGCAGACTTCGACTGCACTAAATGGATTGGTCAACGAGCAAACAAGGCATAGCTATCATAGATTTTACTTGGATCATCTCTAATGCAACAATGCATTGAAGCATCTGTACTTTCTACTTGTTAAGGTATATGACTGTGCTAGTTATTAAAGCCTAAGACCACTGGAACAGCATGCTGATTGTGTAATGTAGTGATTATTGTGCTAAATTGAGAATTTAGAAGTTGTAACTCAATTAGTATGTCCACATCACAAGAGAAGCAGTTGAAATGTTGTGGATTACTTAAGGCAGCTTGATCACGAGGAATTCTGACCATATTAGTACAAAAAAAGACAGAAAGGACTGATTTATTGCAAGGGTCAAGTCAACACAGGCAAAGAATAATATGCAAGAATTAATTGAATATTCGAAAGATTTTGAAACACCAACTTAGCAAAAACTAAAACATGATGCTGGAATAATATCAGAAGTATTACCATAAAATGAATGTTCACAAAACTCAACTATTAACCTCTATTTTATCTAGCAGAATCCTGAACAAAAGAAATGGTGTCACAGGTGGAACCACTCCCATCTAGAGAATACGAATGAGATATCCAACAACCAAAAAGAAAAAAAAATATGAATGAGTTACCAAGCATTTGAAAATGATTATGGTTTCTGGTAGGTCGCATAACCATCCACTTCAATTGAGTTGATGAATATCAAGGAGATTGAATAAAAAATATTGAAACAGGCACTGCCTTAGTTTCGCACTTTGTTACTTTTTATCGCACTGGAAATGTCAATTTGATGAGTACCACTGTTGTATTTGACATATCTGTTTGAAGCAATCGCATACTATTTGGCATCAATATATTTGAAAGTATACGACCCAGCCTCAGTTGTCTACTATTATAATGTCCTCTAGTCATGGCATCGAATTACAGTAGCATGCAAGCAAGCAATAAGGAAAACTGAGACAAGCAAACAATTTTCTTGAACAGAGGATAGTCATCCTACACTATTGCTCCAATGGCCATCCTACATTAAACCTTTACGGAAGTGGCTATGATCTAATTGATGAAGAAGCTACTGTTTCTATCCGAATCCAAAGCCAAAAAGGACAATGAAATTAATGCAATTGATAGATCTTAAGAGGTCTGCTCGAATGCTAAATGTTACAAGGAAGAACAGTTTCAGTATCAGAAAATCAGGAACTCTACTTGCTGCAAAAAAATAAAAAATAATAATAATAATAATAATAATAATAATAATAATAATAATAATAATAATAATAATAATAATTTCCTATATGAAAATTTGTCAACCTCTGTTTATTCGTGTTCTTCCGACCTAAACTGTAGATAGGACATGTTTTCACAATGGCAGAGAGGGTAGAATCTGAATCAGTGATGTAATAGAGATAGTTCTATCATTATTTTAATTAAAAAATTGTTTGAAAAATTATTCATACAGTTGAAACAGCTAGCATCAAACTGCAAATTCAATTGCTTAAAGTTAAGAATCTTTGAGAGAATGATTCAAGGGAAACTGATTAACGGACCTAGATTAGTAAAATCTTTTCTACAAGCTTTAAAAACTTATCATGCAATTTAACTAAACTGCTTCAGTTAAAATAAACTAACATAGAGATTAACATTGTTATTGTAACACAAAGAACGCAGAGCTGAGCAACAGATTTTTTTTTTTTTTTTTGAATTAAAATAATATTCAGCTAAGGCTAATAATGACCTACCCCAGATCTTCTATATTTGCTGCCTCTAACTAAATCCTCTATACTGGAACACCTAATGAGAGAATATAAGTCAATAAACAATGCAGAAAACATCTAGAACAGTAGTAACATATAAAAGCATATTTAACACATTAGTCAAAGAATTTCAACTAAAAATGAAGAAACAGAAGCAGATTAAACTTCTAAGTAAAAGGATATTTTACCCAAAAAAATAGCATGCAAAAAGCAGTTTATCAGTGAAGTATCTATTCAGTTTGGTTACATTGGGATACTCGTGTACCATTTAAGACCTCCCACCCAAGGGTTTTCATGATCAAAGCAGGGATGATAGACCTATAGAAGTAGAAACAGTTACAAGAATATCAATAGAGGTCTCAGATATTAGTACTCGAGTCTATAATCATTTATCCTAATGATGGTGACAACATCAACGATAGCAAGGAAAATATGAAATTTCCAAATTCTCCAAAACCACAATATTCAGAGAAATGACATTTATATCATAGCATTCCAACTGTGCATTAGAATGCACGTTCCATATCACCCAAAGCAAGTGATGCTGAATGGGTCCACTCAATGGACAATCTTTGAAATCATTCAACTTCAAATCTAATCACAGAACGATCTACTGCCCTATTTGGATTAGTGTTTATATCTAAATAAAGCAAATTCAAAATGACAAAAACTGCATGGAGTTCAAATTATAGATCATCGACAATAGAAGTCAACCAATCTGCTAATCACAAAGGCACAAACTAATTTATGAAACTTACCGAATGGCATGTATCCTCAAACCTAGATCCACCAAGATATTAGCCTCCAATGGCCCATACAAATCTCACCAAGATCTTGAATATACAATACACTATCTAACTTTATCAAAACCTACTTAAAGCAAATCCTTATGTTAAAAGATATTAGCACATCTACTTCACTTAATTGTTTTTTATGACTTATGTTCTGTCATGATGTCGACACTCTGAATCAAGAAACCACCAACTCTTCATTGGAGTTTCATTTTAGATCAAATTAATAAAAAAGTAATCTCAGGTGAAGATACATAAAGTAAAAGTAGTTACAAGTGATGTTCCTGTTAAAAGCTGAAACAGTTTAGGAAATCAAAATAAAATTTAATTGACAAGGCTATTCAATAAAATTTTAAGAATTTTAAAAAATAATCAACATATAAAGAAAAAAAACTTAGCACGTATTAAATAAAAATGATGTACAATAATGCAAGTTATAGAGGGATCAACTTATGAATTAAATTATGAAAGAGTGAGAATAGTTATTGAGGAAATTAGAGATGAGTCAAATATTTCTAAGAATTAAATGGTTTAACAATGAGAAAATTAACTATAGATGTTATTTGATAAATAATATCAGAATACAATAAATGAAAAAAATATATAAAGAAATGAAAAGGTATTTGCGTATGATTTTTATTGGCTTAGTAGTTTACTATAAAATTACTAGACAGCTAAAACTAAATAGAACTAAATAATGAAAAACAAGTTCAATAAAAGAACAATTAAGCTGAAAAAAATGAATATCAAATACAAGTTTTCAATATCTTGGGGCTATTATTTAAGAAGATAAATAGATAGTTTGGACCAAACTCAACTTCCAGAAGACCTAGATTTATGCTGACCGCTGATACAGGTCCCCATACACTAACCATACCAACATGGTGAAGGTTGTGGCGATGGGACTCCTGAAGGATGAGAACAAGAATCAAAAGGACACCAGTGATGTTGCTTGACTACCACATTGTCCATCCCAACCACCAGGAATGCACCAGCATACCTTGCTTATTCCCCATCAGATAATACCCATTACATGGCAATCTTGTACCTCTCAACATGGGATCCAAATAATGTGTTTCACTAATACTAGATCGGGCATCAAGAGATGCAACAGCCATTGAGCTTCATATGAAAAAAACATGTTCATTATGAGATAGGGTCACAGATAATTAGGTGCAAGTAAATTGCTTGTAAAGTGTTTGAGATTAAAGACTTTGGCAGATTTTTTGAGCCCCATACCAATCATCTCCAAGTCCACCTCATACCAAACCTTCGAGCCATAGAATTAAACCAAACAAATATGGTCATGCCAAGTCAACCATCAACTCAGCCTCGTTGAACCACAATCCCCATTTGCAACATAAATTTGATGGACATAACTATATTGTCAAATGCATCAAAACATACTGTATATCTCATCATTCATGATTGTTTGGGTGTGATTGCACCAACAATAAATATTTTAGTAGATAATTGATAAATTTATAAGGTATTGATAGAATTACAAATGTCTAATTAATTAAACAATCCAATTAATTGCATGATCAATTATTATTTAATTATTGATTTACTCAAGTATAAACAACCACAACTAAAATATAAGCACTAAAATAATATTGGTACGATACAATGTATTATTGAAATCGTATTACAAAGTTCCAAACTCTAGCACAACCCAAAATTTTAAAACGCAAGGGTGTTTTAATAGTAACGCTCTCAATGGAGTCTCACAGAAAATGTATAATTTCAATATGTAAAAAGAATTTCCACTTTATAAATAAATAAATAAATAAATCTAGAAAAGATCATTGCAAGAAATACATTCTGAACATTACAATAGCACAATCCTATGACTTGAAACTAGAAGGTGTTAATGATCCTAACCTAGCTCAATTAAGACCAAGATCAAACGAGGTGTGGAAATAGGCAAAGCCCATGCCAAAAGGGTCAATCCTTAAAACTTTAGCGAAAGCATGCAACTCACAAGTTGAACCTAGCACAATTGGCAATGGCAATAAAGCTAATATAGGCCTCAGCACAAGAGACTTAAGAAGAGCTTGGAACAAGCTATTAGTTTAATAACAAAATATTAATCAATAAAAATTACAAATATAAATTACAGAAATTTAAAATAATATTTCTTTACTTTCGAAAAAAAGGCTAATGTAAAAAATATTTTAAATAAAAAAAAATATTTTAGAGATAACAAATATAATATACAAAATTTTATAAAATAATTAATTAAAGACCTTGTTCCGCTTGATAGCCATGCTTAAGCCGGCTTTCCTACGTCGTTCTTTGTCCAGTCTCATTTTATACTAGAACGATCACACCATGTTGACTAGGAAAGTTGCACTGAGCACATCATGCTAGCTAGGAGAGTTGCACTATGCTCAACCTACAGAGTATGTTTCTTACCTATCTAAGTACATCCCTAATCGTTGGGGGTAAGACAATGTTGAGCATGGTTTATGTCATGTTAGGACAAGTCATGGACAACCCAACACATTGACACCTCTAGATCATGCTAAGTGGAGAGCTAAGCTTTTAATGGGTTATCTCTCTTTCTCTCTCTTGGTTATCATCATAAATATCCTCATCTAATGAAAGCATGTTCCTTCACTACTCATTTACTTTAATCTTATTTTCTTAAACAAAGAGAAGCTACTTAATATTGTCATGAATAGGCCTCAAATTGACTAGTTTAACCAATTTGTTTGTTTTGACTGAATGTTCATAGTTTTATTTGTCTCTTTTGGTCTTTTAATTTTGGTTTCTATTGATTCCAATTACTATTTCATTTCAAGGGAAAATTGATATATAATATAAATCCCAATTCGCAACTCAGTTGATCCCAATGCAAATTTGTAATCTGTCACTTAGTTGTGATGGCATGTATCCTTATTCATCAAGAAAAACACCCTAGATGTGATTCCATTTGTATGAATTGAGAAGTTTGGTCTTTTAGGACATGGTTGAACATCCAAGTTTAAGGTACACGGTGAGATTAAGAAATTGAAGCCAATGAAGATTCTTGGCCTTGTGATGGTCAAATGTTTTCAGACATTTGACATCCAGAGAAAATGGATGAAAATGAGTGTATTATGACCATTTGGTACTTTTATTTAATGAATTCCACGCTTCTTTATTATATAATGAATTCTGTTATCACCTAGTTGTGTTAAATATATTCAGTAATTGTGGGAATGTTTATCCTTGCTAACCATGCATGTATTTTTCCTAGATCTTAAGAGATATATGCTTTAGCCAACAAAGTTGCACCTTATCATTGGTATGTGATTTAACATGATAAACTGCATGAAATTAAAACCTTAACAAACTTGCATTTTGTCAAATTAAAGTTGAGAAAAACAACCAGCATCCTAATGAATTCCTTCAAAGGCAATATTAAACTGAAGGGCATTTTAGAAAAATTAAAAACATGTTGGCTTAACAAAAGGATAAAATAAATAAATGAAATATAACCTAGAAAAATTGTTATGTCTCACCAAGAGATAATAAAATGAGGCTATGATACCACTAATAGGTTAAAAAAATAACTAATAGATTCTATAACTAAAAATTAGAATTGATTCGAGTGGTTGGTGTATGGTGTAAGGATAAAACGACATTAAAGGAAACTTAACTAAATGTAAAAAATGATAATTAATTGAGATATTATTATAGTATTGCAGCATAATGAACATATAAGATCTATGTAGTATAAGCACTACAAAAATGTACTCGCGGAGAGTGAGAGCTGGATGATCCGTGTGTACAAGGCAATGAGACAAGTGAAACTTAAGAAAATCGAATACCGAAATAAAAGATTCGGAAAAGAACATCAGCTCGTATATGATAAGCTTTAGCCGTCAATATGTACGAACTCATCCAATATAATTATGCTCCACTCAATGTGAGAAGAAAGACCATCTAGAGACTTCTGACAATGAAGTGCACTCAACCACTGAAAACCAAGAAAAATAGACTAGACGGATAATGTATGAAGAATAAAGCCAGTGTTGTTAAGAAAACTAGAGGATGAAGTACAGAGACCCTAAAAGTACAGTAACCACCGGCAAAGACAAAGTTCCGTTCAAATACGAGACAAATCCACCCAAGCACAACCCAAACGCACAAAGAGACACTTCCCTGCAGTATAATCACGCACCGCACTAAATGAAAAGGATTGAAGTGATAGATCCTACTCTCCTGTTCCAGAATGATCTGGATAATTTCCTAACCATGACCTTCTAAAAACTTACTCGACTTCCAGAAATAACCAGCGATCTTCTCAGATCTAGACCCCCGATTTCAGCCCTGAAGCGAAAGCATTCACCGACTCTTTTTCGCTCCACCATCCCGATCGTCTGGTCATCACTCCAACAGTAAATCTCCGTTGGTACGAGCACAGGTAGCGAGGAACCAAGGGACTTCAACACCCGAACGGAATGAGAAATCGATATTACGCGAAACCAGAGCAACAGATGATCAGATCTACGAGTCGAGCGAGAGAACGAAGAACGAGTGGTACCTCGATGCGCGAGAGAGAGAGAGAGAGAGCGACGAACGGATCCGGAGCAGAGCGACGGTGGAGCGTTCGGTTCAGCCGAGTAAATAAAGCGACCAGAAGTGCAGCTTGGCCCCGTCTAATTAAAATATTGGTAGCAAAGCATGTTGCTCCGCAGGAACAAACGCTTTCACCGACAACCTCCGTGATGCAGGATCCACGTGTCGATGAGACATTGGCTACAATATATGCCTATTGATAGGATGGAGTGCACCGGATCGTTCCTGGACTTATTCGTGACAGGGTCGTTTAAAACGGTTCACGTGCCGTTTTGTTTATTGCCTTGCCGGAACACGCGTCGGTGAGGCGTAACCATTGCCGTTATTAGAGCGCCTCGAGGCCGAGCCTCTGTTTCGCTCCGCAGTAACGTACGTACCGCGCGTCACCAAGTGTTACGTGTCGCGGGGTGTTACGTGTCGCGGGCTTGTCGTTATGTCGCGGACATGTGGTAACGTGTTACGACCGTGGTCTTCTCAGTTGGCGACGGAATCGATACATATGAATTTTCTATTAGTATTTAAATATAAAATACTAAAATCAAAATCAAAATTCATCTCATATTTTTAAACAAATAATTATTATATTTATAGGTAAATAAATAGCACCAATTCAAGCTTAAGATGTATTCGTGTAGCATTTAGTTGTTGTTCTTTCTCCTTTTGTTTAAAACAAAACAAATTGGTTGTGTTTTCTTTTTTATAGAGTATGCGGATATAATTGTAGACGAATTTAACATTCCTGAGTAAATAAATTTAAATGCTGACTATACTTGCTCATTGATCGGACGAGATCTAATCTAATGAACTTCTATAAATTCCAACAATTTTCCCAATGGAAAGAGATATATATCCTTGCATGAAATAATTTTATTAAGTTTGTTTAGCTAACAAGTTTGTTTAGCTAACATAGATAGTATTTGGTATAACTTCTGTTAAGTACTTTTTAAATTCTAATTATAGAAAAGTATTTTTAAGTGTTGTGAATGTCAAATTCTGTTTAAGCTTATATAACTTTTACTCAAAAGTTATAAGTAAAAAATTTGATATTTTTCTTGCTTCTGTTTTTTTTTACGATCTAAAATTAAAAATTAGTATTTATATTCTTAATAAATTTATCATTTTACATAATTGTCACCATGCTTTTAACCTAATAATATTTTATATTTTATATAATTTACATTTCTAGAATTTTTTATACATATTTTTGTATATTTATATAACTTTTGTCATTTTTATATTTTTATTAATTTTATATATTTGTTTAAACATCTATGTTATAAAAACATAATATTTATACAATATTTAAAACATTTATTAAGGATATTATTGTCATTTAACTTAAAAATTAAATTTGAAAGTAATTATTCATCAAACAC
>JBAMIE010000114.1:4189208-4199379 GCA_037177295.1 Kaempferia parviflora
ATTGTGGCAATGACTTTTCGGTTGGATCGTTTGCTTACTATGATACTAAGAGGAGCCCCGAAGACACTGACTGCGAATGAAGCACAAATCCCTCCGGTAATACGAGCTCTCTTGCTCTCCTTGATGAAGAGATTGCTGACGAGAATTAGGCAACCGAAGATCCCCACATTGATCAATGCTATCAGCTTCGTCGTGTATATCTGAATCGAATACGAAATGTGAAATCGTTAGCGGAACGAAACCGAGATGTTCATGAGCTATGAACAACAATTTGGCCAGACTAGTTAGTTACCCTGGACTTGGGTGGAGCATAAAGAAGGAAGATGAAGAGGTAGATGACTTCGATGAAGCAAACGGCAATGTTGATGGTGAGCAGCAGCACATCGGAAGTGAGGAGGCCATAGTAGACCCACATCGTCGCGCTGAATAGCCCAACCACATAAGGCACTGATTGGAAAGATTCAGTCGACTTCTTCTTGCAGATCCTATAGAAGGTGGACACAGGGGCCAGCACCACCATTGCAGATAGGAAATTGCCTGCACGAAGAGATTCAAAAATGACATTATCCAATCTACTTCTACGACCGATCGAGGAAGAAGAAGAAGAAGATGCATCACCTAGAAGGCCTGCAGCTGTAAGAGCAGGGTTTTCGATGGTGATGACCAACATCTTCGATCCACTAAGAGCTTCTCTCTTCCTCTCTTTCCTTTGGAGCTAGGAACAGAGAAGGGAAGAAGCTCAAAGGAGTCGAGTTAGTTTGTGGTGCATCTGCTTAGCTTCTCGGGGTCCCTATTTATAGGGATTGACATGGTTGTTTAAGAAGCACACACATGAAGAGAAGAGACTCAACTCTTCGAGGTTAACGTGACTTGTCGATCGAGTTAGAAGTCTAATTTCGCGCTCAAACCATGAAGTGGTCCATGCTTAATGTTAATGGGGCCAACAATTATTATCTGAATAATGAAACAATGAATGCTATTCATAATAAGCAAGTGCACTAGTTGTGAAAGAAGGACTAGAGCCTTGCCACTTGTCAAGATAAAGCTAAAAAAACCAAAAGATTAATATTATTATTATTAATACAAAAGGCTTCAAACACAAAGAACAGTTACAATAGATCCACCTCAAACATCAACACTAAAGAACTCAAAGTCTAAAAGTAAGTGAGACCAAAGCAATTAACTTTGATTTATATTTGATGGAAGGATCAGTATTTTTCTTCAATTTCATCTCAATCTCCATGCTAATTAAGTTTGATCAATTTCTCAAAAATACAATAGAAAAATAGTTTGATTCAATTTAAACGGGCATCATCAAAGGCGTAGCCAAGGCTGGGCTACACTAGCCCAGTGTAGCCCAATAAATTCCCACATACTTATCACACTTGGTATTATTATTTTAGGGCTACATTACACTCCAGCCCAATATAGCACAGTCAACTTTTATATAGCAACCACTCTGACAATATTATTTTAGGTCAATACTGGAATAGGTCCTGCGTAAACACTGAGTGATGGAAAAATTTAACTAAGATTTAGCCTAAGATGAGTGATGAAATTATTGAACTAAAATTTAACCCAGGGTGAGAGATGATCCTGGCTATGCCATTGGGCATCATCACAAGAGCTTGAATTACAATTTGCTATGAACATTATACCAAATATTCTTCTTTCCCTTCTTCTCCGATGAAATTTTGCTATATCAGTTTCCCGTAGTAGCGATCCTGTCGTACCGTAAAAAATATCTACGGCGCATAAAAATACACGTATGTGGCTTATCATGTCAATATTGAAATGCAAGAAGCACTAGTTAGGGATTGCGGCTAATGAAATGTTACCTGTCACACTAAGTGATGAGATCAGCTGCCACAAGGAGTATTCTCAAAGGCCATGAACTCTTAAACATGTAGCTTCGTGCACATACAACACAAAGCGAAAAAAGAAATAAGAAGTGGGCTACAAAAGTGAATCAATTCTAAATTAGAGTTTGAAGATCAACTTAATATACATTGTCTACCTTTTATCCATGTTATTCTAGTCTAATCATAAGAGGTAGACCTAATAGCAGCACACGAGAAAAACTATGATTTGATTCGACAAGAAGTGCACAACTTTGCTCCAGCCTACTCATGATTGCCAAGTTAACCTCGGTAGTGTTCATGAGATAAGGCTCATCTGCATATACTTTAGTCCAAAAATAAAAAGAAAATAGTTAGAAAATTTGATGATGGTGATCTACTATCTTTTTTGAGCCTGCCAATGTTCTTCTGATACATACACCTTCACTGAAATAGTTGAGAATTGTATAAATCAAAGGATTTATAAGGTAAAGAGACAAATTTTCCAGCTATTGTGTTTGTTGCAAATGGATCATAGACATTGGATGGATGTGAATCTTAGTGTGCATATCCGATACCTAAACTAAAGCTACTATGGGGTCACACTAGGCATACACATTAACCAAATATATAAGATGGCACTATTAAATCAGAAAGAACCCTAAGAAGACAAAAACGAAAGGAAGATAAGTTTGGGAGCAAATGTTTGGTATACATGAGCTTTCTTTCTATTTACACAGACATTATTCAAATAACAATATCGTAGTGTTATGAGAAGTACAATGCGTTTTGGTGCTGTCATACACCAAATGTGATGTTGCTCTTTGCTCAGCTTCTTCCATGGTGGTTCTATTTCAACATTCAAGCAAATTGCATTCAAAATAAAGTCTGCTGTTCCAATAGCAAGAACAACTTGGCAACATTATTCATGATATAGATGATGAGATGCAGAAATTTACTGTCACACATTGAGGATGAATGTAGCTAATTTCACCAATTTTCACTTATTCGTAATTTGGCACACTGCGGCCAACAAGATCAAACCAATTCATTCCAAGCTGCCTCATAGACTCATCCATCGTATTGTTTCTAATATGTTTTGTCATACCACATATAAAATTTTCCTTTAACCATGTCTAAAAGTTCAAATGAAAGGGGAAGATTTATGTGAGAAATATGCATCAAGAATTTAGGTCCAGATAAACTTCTAATCAATTTGGCCAAATCAAGGTTTGCAGTTATGATCTTGGTATAAAATCTAATTTGTTTTTTTTTTTTAAGTTGGCACCAGGTATCCAAGCTGCACCACAGAAGTTTCCGCTACCCATTAAGGGGAAAATCCCCCACAATATGCCACAGCTAAGTCTCAAATTCCAAAAGCCTGGTCTGCTGTTGGAGGGTCTTGTAAGTGTATTCTCTTTTGTTTGTTGTGAATGATGATGAAGGTAAAGTCGAGTCTTGGTGAAATACATAGTGAGGGCCAGGCTGCATCTTTTTTTGAGCATGAAAAGCAGACTTTTCCCTTTTTTTCTCAAGTATTCCTTTGCTAAGAGTATAAAGATCTTAGATCTCTTAGGCTCTGTTTCTTATCAAGGAAGGAAATAGCTAGGATTTTTTTTTTTCAAAAAATAGCTTAAATTTTTAAACTTTATTTATTAAAAATATTAATAAAAAATAAATTTGCAAAGATAAAATAATTTTAACTAGTTTAATTTGGATTTGACCTCTATTGCATGTGAAAATTAGTGTTTACACCCAAATTAGATAAAAACAAAATAGGAAAAAAACTGAAGAAAGATTTCTCTAGTTTTTTCCTTCCTTCTCTTATTTCCTCCAAAGAAATCAAAGGAAAAGTATTGCTGGAGAAATCTTTCTGGCACTTTTTTTTCCTTAATAGGAAACACACACTTAGACTAAAGCCAAGGTTAGAATATCCGATCCTTCTTTCATACTAGAAACGTGGCCCTTTGGAGAAGGAACAGATCTTGTATTATATCCTAAATTTGGCAAAGAGGATTTAGTAAACTAATTAGAAAGTAAAATAGACAACCGGGTTCTAATCACTAAAAAGATCTAATTACATTATTTTGTTCTTCCTCTTGCTTGCAAAACATTTATAGTTTACACTTTAATCATGAATTAATCTTTGTCATAAATTTCTCCATAATTAATCATCATCTATTGGGTCTTGATCACACTTCAAGTCGTCCCCTCGGGGTCGTGCGATGGTTAAGGCATGGGAGTTTGCCACGAGGTCTTGAGGTCGAAACTCGACGCGTCCGAGTATATACCTCCCCCATGTCTTGACCATTTTCACGAATAGCTAGTAGCCACCCGTGATTTACCTCCTCCGTGTTGGCCTAGGGACAGGTTAGTGGGGGCGCTGGGGCAAGCGAATCACCTTTTTTGCCACTTGATCACACTTCAAGTCAGATTTTTAATTTCTGAATTGAATCAAACGCGCATAGTGCATGTCCTCCCTTGAGCGTAGAATCAATAACCGCTCAGACCCGACCCCATCAAAAATCTTGGCAAGCCAAGACATTCATTGTAATTCACAGTCACAGCTTCACTTCCTAGTTATGGACTATGTACAATCTCCATTAGTGATAATCAAGACCATTTTACACTGACAGTTCCACCTCAGATTGCTAATACAAGCTCTAGTTTGTCAGGTATGCTTTCTCAGATTTCACAATGTCATCTTACTTACAAGGGTGAGGTGGAAAATTGCACTTCGGTTGTGATTTAGGGTTTAGGGGTTGAGGTAGAAGAATTTCTGCTAACAGATAAATTTGTCTTAAAATACTGTCATAGCATTTGCAAACTTGGGGGCCTTAACTGGGCATTTGGGAACTATAGGAGCCATATTCAGGCAATTACTGAAGAATAATATCAAGAACACGACCGGATTACATCTCTCAAAGTGAGCGAAATGCAAACCGATAACGAAATTGGGAGATAATATTTAGCTAGAATACTTAGTACAAACTGTATGGATTCTACAAAGATAAGTCATGAGGAAACATAAAATAAACAACAAAATTTGGGTTTCTTAGATTCCATCCAAGAAGTCCAATTATAAAGTATGTGTAACCAATCAAGCATTTCTTAGAAGCCAAACTGAATTTATAGAAAGCCTATCAATCAAAGATTCAAACAATGAATAAGTTTTGTAATAAAGAACAATTTGGTGATTTAACTAGAAATTGAATCTTCGGCATACCATATTGCATACTCCACTAACAAAGTGGCCATTTTACAGAACCAGTTGCATGTTTTCTTGTGCCTGGCAGATTATTCTTCTCAGCCTCAGTATGCCATACCATCTCCATCTTTGAAATGGGCAAATTTGTGGGAAAAAAACAGATCATCAACAAAAATCGAAGAAATATTAGGTTAAATCAATTAATGAAATTACAAAACTTCATGAAGCATGTAATCAAGTTCAAATTGAAAGGATTTTTATTTTTTTTTTTAGATTTTACTACTTGCTGAGTTTTGGACGTATCACCATTACCAAAGTAAAAGTAAAATGACTGGAAGGATTTAAAACCACACCTCGGACACAATAACTGTGTCGCCTTCTTTGACACCTTGTTTCAGTAAAGATTTGTAAACACCACATGCCTCCAAAACGTGCCGGAATCTTCTCAAAGATTCAGAATATCTGTCCCCATCATGTTGAAAATTATCAGATATCCAACAGTGTGATCTATTATTTATATAATTCTTGTAACCTCCCCATCCAAAATAAAAAAATAACAAATAAAAAATCTCAACGTGAAGCATTCTTCCACAGAACGTAAGGTGGTATCAAATATATGTTATATTCCCCAGGCTGATATGAAAACCTTGATGATGCACCATGACCCACTAAGAATGTCTATACAAATAAGCAGTATCATAAACCTTACTAAGGAATTCATAGTTTCAACAATGAAATGCGATGGTTGTTTTTTTTTTTTTTTTGAGACACATTTGCATTATTTATTCCATCCTCTTAAAAAATTCTCGAAGTGTGCTTTTATCTAATCTCTTTTAGCTTTTTGCTAATTTGAATCTAAAGATCTTACATCATTTGTCTAATTTTCTTCATTGTTTCAAAAGGATACAAATATTTATGCCCAAACATGGGAAAGTGGACTTTTGCTTAGAATGCACAATGAATTATGAAACTTGTTAATGCTGTTTGAATCTTCTTGCAATCTGCAATCCTGCCTAGTTAACAAGTTTTTTTATGAAACTTACCAGTTGAGGAAATTTTTGAATGTTTCTTTGGTCAAACAGAGCCCCTCTATTCATAGGGAGGAGGCTGAAAAAACCTAGAGCTATTGTAATGTTATAATATGAATACTTTATACAACCAGAAGATAATTTTGTTATACCATAAGATAATAATGAGTCCAAGAAGAAGACATACTGCCAATTTGTCATTTGAACAAAACGTCTTAATCCAGCTCCTTCGACATGCCATGTATTGGAGCTGCTATCATGAACAATTTGGAAGTCGTTCATGGAAGAGCTTCTTTCCTTTTGTATTGAATCCGCAACATGATTTAGATTCAATGGACCAGTCCATTCTGCAGCATCAAGTTGCAACAAAAAAGGTATAAAATGTATAGTGAGCTTCACCTTGCAAATAAAAATCTACAAAACAGAGGGCTCAATAACAGCATCAGGTGGCTGAAGGACAAAAACAACAACATGAAATAGAAACCCTTGGCCGATGAACTCATCTGCTCTAGACATATAGGACCATTACACATTATGTACTTATACATTGGCATTACTACAAGAAACAATCTAATCCTAATGACTACCTAAATCATTATTGCATCACTCAGTGCCAGTAATTTTGTGATGAAGAAAAGTCTCGCATTGGAAATGAAAAACAATATGCACATAGAAACACTAAGTTAGCGAAAGGCTTATTGTCGAAGAAACAATGTAATGTGAGTGTGAACTTTTCTAAATGATGCATGTCTAATTAACATACAACTTAAAAAATGCACAGCGCCACAAAATGCCAAAGTATGAACTAGAAAGAACAACTATGGTAAAATAATTACCTTCAAGTTCCTCCTTTCTTTTCCTTTCTTGTTGTAGAAGACCATAGGCATCATTGACAACATCTTGTGTCCCTTGCCTATTCATTGCACTCATAGATAAAGGTAGGATTCCATGAGCTTGTAGGTGTTCCTTAAATGTGCTCCATCTCTCATATGCTTCTGGAAGATCCATTTTATTATACACGACAATGTATGGCTTATCAGCAAGTTCTGGGCTAAATAATTCCAGTTCCAATCTAACTGCCTCAAATTCATACACAGGCTGCTGCCCTGAACCATCAACAACATGCACCTGAGGATCCAGAAAACACAGAAGTTTCTTAGGTACTCATAAAAGTAGATTATACATATACTTCTAGAAGCAACAGTTGATACTCTAAATTGGTCAGTGAAACTACAAACTAAATTCTTACTTACTTTTAGAACTATGGAAAAAAAAGAAACAATCAGACGTGGAGGACTATGGGATGATTAACAAAAGGAATCTTAATTGAAGCACAAATAACTAACCAGCTACCAACTCAACTATCACAAAGAGCCTCCAAGAATTAACTACTGAGACATATCCAAAAAGTCAACAACCTTACAAGGAATCACCCTATTAACACATTTGGACACCCTTTGTTTACTGAAAATGAAAAGGTTAAGTGCACCATACTGCACAACTGAAACTTAAGGGAAAGGAATCATATGTGACACAAGATTGAAAAGACTAAAAGAGATCTATTCAATCTTCCGTAGTTATGCACAAAGGAGAGTCAGAAAAACTGACTGACAGCATAACAAACTTTTCTAAGTAAAAAATGAAATATTGAAAATATATAATATACGGCTATCACTTTTCTAGAAATGGATTAAAAGGATAGATTAAAACACATTATACATGTCAATATTGCATTACAAGGAAATTTCACATATTCACTGATGCTTCAATGTAATAAAATTGTAGATCGTGTAGTGAAGCATATTGAATACTTAACTTATCTTGCAGAAAGCATAAAAGAATGAATGAACAAACAATATGCAAGTTACAAAATCCCCTAAATAGAATTCATCTCCAAGTTCATGTGACAGTAACTGGGTGGCTAAATTTTGAATTCTTACCAGGACAGAACACCTTTCAGTGTGTCTTAAGAATTCATGGCCTAAGCCAAAGCCCCTGTGAGCACCTTCAAGCAAACCAGGTAGATCAGCAACAATCATGGTGGCATCAAAATCTAATGAAACCACTCCCAAATTTGGAAGCAAAGTTGTGAAGGGATAATTAGCAATTGTTGGCTGGGCAGCACTTATAGCGCTTAAAAGTGTGCTTTTTCCAGCATTTGGAGCACCCACAATTCCAACATCAGCTACCAGCTTTAGTTCCAGATCCAACCACCTGAAGTATAACACAAAGGAGGAAACTAACTTGATTAAATTGGTTTCTAAAGGAAGATGCCTAACCTATGTTTTTAAAAAGAAAATTTAATCTGCTCTAGCAGCTTATTGCCTCACATCAATTCTTCAAGAGTGGGAGCTTATTCACATGATAGATAGCCCATAACCAAGCAAGGAGTTGTGATACAAGTAGTCTGACACGATCAGTTTTTTGAGTTTTTTCATCTGGTTCAACCAGTTATATCAACGTATTTATTATAGAACATAATCTTACAATGGAGATCGTGTATTATCATTGTTCAATTTTTCTTAGTTTCATTAGAACTATTCATTTGATTTGCCAAGTTGAAGTCATTCATCTAATACATGAAATGGAAAGACTTTTCTTTCTCAATAATATATGTTACATCACAAGTCTTGATGGCCATATCAACAGCCTAGACGACAACCTACTTTGGTAATTAGATCAGTGCCGGGATTTATCAGTTATTTGAGTCCATCACAATTTTGTCCAAGTAATTTTAGTATCTTAGTGGAGTGGTAAAGTCTCATCTAATACCCACATGACTGTGATTCCTGGTATAAGTCAATGGCACCAAGTGATTTGTTCCAGCACATCCGAAAACAATTAGATTATAAGTCAGAATTGATTTATCCAATATTCTATGATGGAGTGCGGCTATAGTAGATAGATCATCTTTTATTTAATACGAGTAATGATATTATAATAGAATCATTCACGTTGATATTTACCTCACATCTAAATCCTAATAAGCTAACAAGAATTGTCATATCAGAATGTTGTCTCTTTATTTGACCATGTTACTTCAAGACAATCAATCATAGTGCAAGAAAGTGCATCCTAATTCCTAAGAATCATCATAACGATCTAATTCCTTCAAAAAATTAAGACCCTTTCAATTTTTTTTTTTTCACAAATAAAGACAAATATCACATCTATAAGTATTTGACCGCAACAAAGGAATCCTGAATACTATGAAACACACTTGCAGTGCATAATTAACCATATCATGAATAGGCCAAGATATGTTGGAACTGACTTACGCAAGTTGTATTTTTTTTCATACAAAAGAACTAGAAGCTGCACAGAATTTAACTTGCAGTCTATTCAAGATTTTATCCAACCCACAGCTGAAAAATGCTAGGTCGACTTATTTGAAAATCTATCACTGAGAATTTTTTTCTTATTCAGAGATGGAGCAACATATTTAATTGAAAAATTATAAACATAAGAGGAAAAGTAGGCACTCACATTTCAGCACCCTCTTCTCCATTTTCAGCAATCTTGGGTACTTTATTAGTCCCTGATTTGAATGATGCATTACCTCTCCCACCCCTCCCCCCAGGCAACAGTTGTGCCCGCTGCCCAGGACGCATTAGCTCGAGCAAAACCTCACCTTGCATGCCGCCTTTGAAGGCCTCTCTGATCACCGTTCCAGGTGCCACCTTCACGATGACATCCTCCCCCTTTGCTCCAACCTGCTTGCTTCCCTTCCCATGCCCACCTCTCCCAGCCCTAAAGTGCACATTTTTACGAAATGGCAACAAGGAATTCATTGCGCCATCAACCTCCACATACACGTTTCCTCCCTTCCCTCCGTCTCCTCCAGATGGACCGCCAAGAGGGACGAATTTCTCACGCCGGAATGCCACAACTCCATTCCCTCCATCCCCGGCCTTAACATATATTTTTGCCCGATCAAAGCACCTCATAATCGCAGGAATCCCCTTTTCCTTCACTTCCTCCTCTCCGAACTCTTCCTCCCCTTCAAAAAAATCCTGCATTTCTCCATCGGATTGCGAGTCCAACTCCAAACCCGATGCCTCAATTTCGGGAGGACTGGATTCATATGCCAAAATCAC
>JBAMIE010000114.1:4234892-4262690 GCA_037177295.1 Kaempferia parviflora
GGTACCCCACGACAAGCTAAGGAATATTAGGTGTCCCAATAATACAAACCTTTTTATAGATACAAGTAGCTAAAGCTTTTCAACGGAAAGCACTAGACGAGGAGCACGAGGGAAAGGGAAAAGCAAGAAAGGGAGCACTGTGCGAAAAGGTGCAAGTATCTTGAGTTGAGAGCATGCGCCGGCCCACGCCAACCCTTAACGGACGTGCACCATTTGAATTAGGCATTAATGCGCATGTTTCCAACAAAGACAATAATACAATTTTAATTATAGTTCCCATAATTTATCTCCTTCGTGTTGGTTTTGGGACGGATTGACAGAGACACTGGGGCAAAAGATTCACCTTTTGCCACCAATAATATAATTTTAATTAAAAAAGATCAACTATATATTAATTTTAGCTTTAATTTTTTTTTCATATATTAAGATACAATATTTTAACTATTATGCATGGATCAAATCGAGAAAAACTTTTTCATTCATTTGATGGTCAATTTATCCTATTAATGTAATATTTAAACTGTTGTATATTTAAGGATAATTCTATGATTAATTTTGTAACTAACTTAACCGATAGCACTGGTCCGTTCCAAACTCCATAACGGCCCTCGGCATCCCCTCCGCCAAGCAGGCCGCCGTCACCGGCGGGATCGTGAGCGTGGGCGCCACCCCGTAGACGTTCCAACAGAACGGTTCCGTCACGAAGTAGCCCCTCGCCGGCAGCAGCTCCACGCCGGCGAGCGTGATGTTGGTGCAGGGGACGGCGTCGCTGCAGGCGAGGTGCACCGGTGGGCCCCGTACGTCGTAGGTGCCCCGGATGTCGGCGTAGGTCACGCCGGCGATGCCCACGGCCGAGGTGGCGTTGGGGCAGGGCTTGGCGAGGCAGTAGTACTGGTCGATGATGATCGGGTTGCGGACGTCGTCCATGCGGATGCCGGCGAAGGTGACCGCCGTCACCGCGCCGACGCCGCCCTGCCACGTCTTGATGCGGACGCCGTTGTCGGAGCGGCGGATGACGCAGTTGCGGACGGTGACGTTCGTGACGCAGGCGGCGGCGCTGCCCTGCTTCCCGAGGGAGCCGATGCTGATGCCGTGCCCGCCGGGGCCGCAGGTGACGTTGTGGATGTCGACGTTGGCGGTGCCGGCGCCGATGGAGACGCAGTCGTCGCCGTTGGAGATGACGGAGTCGCGGATGACGACGCCGTCGGAGTTCTCGACGTGGATGCCGTCGGTGTTGGGGCTGAGGGCAGGGGAGGCGATGCGGATCGAGTCGACGGTCACGTTCCGGCAGCCGTCGAACCGGAAGTGGAATTGAGGGCTGTTCTGGACTTTAATGCCACGAACGGTCAGATTTGAGCTCATGAAGAATCTCAACGCCTGAAAAAAAAACACACACAAAAAATAAAAATAAAACTCATTTTTAAAACAATCTTTGTGAATTTAATATTATTAATTTAAATTTACCACAGGGCTGTCACAAGGTCCCGATGAGCTTCCATTTCCCTACAAAATTAAGAGAAAAAAAAATAAAGAAATATTATTATTATCATTTCCCCCTCAAATTTAGAGTAAATACAATATTAAAAAATAATAATCCAGTGCATGAAATTCTCTTCTTACTTTACATTTTATAATAAACTGTTTATACCACTCGAATCCATGATACTATCCAAACATTGATATTGAGATAAGTAAATTGATTTTGTATCGTATAGACAAGAAGAGTATACGAGAAGGAAGGTGGCACTTGCTGAAGATAAGCATATTGAGCTTTGTCTATTCATCTTATCGACAAAGATGAATAAGTTGTTGGGGGGTTTGTGACGAGGTTTGGGAGGTTTTAACTTGGTCGGTCTTGATTTCGGATAAAAATTATTGTGAGGGGGTAAATGAAAAAAGTACAAAAAATTATATATACCTTGTGAGGTTTGCAAAGGAGGTCCCACCATTTGGCCCCTTTTCCATCAATTAGGCCGCCTCCTTCAAGTCTCAACCCATTGGCTCTGTAGAAAACCAGCCACTGTCGCCGGTTGTTCTTCGCCGGCCACTCGCCGGGGCCGTCCGGCGGCATCATCGTCCCGTCGACCTTCAAATGAATTAAACGCACAAGGATTTAGATGGGGGATAAATTAATTGGTTGGGAAATTCTCCATTATTGGCTGATGGAGCTAGCACGCACGTGGAGGACCAGCTCGGAGCTCCGGCAAGGTCCGGGGAAGATGGTCGACTGGAGCTTGAAGCTGTAGCCGCGAGGGACGAGGACGACGGCGCCGGGCTTCGCGTCTTGGCACGCCGAGTCCCACGCCGCCCTGAACGCCTCGGTGTCGTCGGCGACGCCGTCTCCCGCTGCCCCGAAGGCTCTCACGTCGTAAACCACCGGAACAGGGGACGGCGCAGGAACCGGCGCCGGAGCCGGAGACGGAGAAGGAGGGAGAGGAATTGAGGCAGCAGGAGGAGTGGCGCGACTGCAATTGGCGGACGTCTCGTTTGATGCCCCCTGCGGCGCGGCGGCGGCGGCGAAGGCGGAGGTCGCCGGAGGCAGAGCAATGCTCTGTTTTAAGTGCTGGGTACGATGGTGGCGGTGGTGCGTTCTTCCCTGGACGAGGCTGAAACAGAGGAGGACCAGCACAAGAAGGTGGAGCAATCGTGGGAGTGATTCCATTTGGACAATGTAACACAAGTTGTTGTTGAGAGAAAGAGAGGGTCACCCCACAAGTATTTATAATGGATCTAAATCCACTTGATCGGTCGATCGATCTATTGATTTATCTATCTATCTATCAATCTATCAAATTGCACGCGAGGAAGGAGTCATTGATGTGAAAGGTGATGGACAAGTTAGAATGATGAATTGTATATGAAGAGACGGCATACGATGAAGGAGTGACGGTGGTGGGAGAGGAAGAGGAGGTGGTGGTGACGGTGGTGGAGGGGGCGGAGGATCATGCAAGTATTATTCTAATGGCGGTAACCGACTGAGATACATGCGCATTTGGTAGTTGAGTTGAATTGGGGGGAGCATAAGGAAAGCTAAAGGTAGATGAGTGTGGGTGTGTGTGAGTGGTGAGTATAAAATTCAAAGGTTTTAAGTTTTCGTCTAAACTCTAAACTCTAAATTTTGTATGATCTTATCTTTTTTATAAATTATTCATATAGATTCATGTGTAAACTCCGTATAATAGTTCTATAAATTTTTTTGAAGGTGGAGTTTAGTGGGGGAGAAGTGGATTAGTTTTATTTAGGAAGCTCAGATGATCTCATCTTTGTTTAGAATCTTCTAGAGTTTATTATGACCGGTGCGAGCTAGATGGAATGAATAACTCATGGCGTGTTGTTCGATTGTTCTCATGTGTTCGTCTACAATTAGTTAGTATGCAATGGAAACAAATACAAGCACAAGAGACATGATCTTTTACTTGATTTGGAATCCCCGATTTCTACTCCAAAGGCTAGTCTTAGTCATACAAACATCACTAAACCTTCTCCTTCTCAAAAACCTTCCGGAGACAGAAAAGTTTCTTACAGTCTATTTTCACAAATACAAATATTTTTCATATAAATTGTTTGTATTCTATAAACGTGTGTGTGTGTGAATGGAGAGGAGAGAAATGGATTAGTTTTGTTTAGGTAATTGATCTAATCTTTATTTAAAATTTTCTAGATCCTGCTAGGATATGTGCTAGCTAGATGTGGGGTAAATAACTCCTTTCATGTTGTTTGATTATTCTCGTGTGTTCTTTTGCAATTAGTTAGTGTGCAACAGAAACAAATACAAACACCAAAAATAAACACAACAAACACGATCTTTTACTTGGTTCGGAACATCCGGTTTCTACTCCAAAACTTAGTTCTAGGGATGCTATCTCCACTAAATCTTCTCATTCTCTAAAATCTTTTGGAGACGAAGAAATCTCTGATAACCTATTTTCACAACAATATAATAAGAAACAAGATGTAAATACAAATGAAAGTAAAAATAACTTTACTGATTGGGAAAGTTAAAGGTAGATGAGCAAGGGTGTATACGTGGTGCATATAAATTTTCCAAATGTCCTAACTTTTCATATAAATTGTTCGTATGGATTCGTGTGTAAACCTTGTGATTACGTCTGGAAGCGATGAGAGATGGAACGCTAAGGAGGTGTCACTGATGTTGACTGGAAGTAGACTTTGAGCAGCGGAACTCCGAGAATTGCCTGCAAACAATAGCAAAGGGAGGAGAAAAATCGTTCAGAGGGTCTCGACGCGGCTACTCTGACGATCAAGTCAGAAAACGATGGTGGCGCAAGAATGGAAGAAAATAAGAGCAAGTTGGTATGAAGTATGTGTGTGTGTGCGCGCGCGCGCGCGTACCAACGGAGGATGACCCTCTTTTATGTTGCCCCTCACAATCTCCACATTTAATGAAGCATTATCCTATTGTTAATCAACTTGTCCTATCACTATGTTTACATTGCATCAAGTAGTCACATCACGGGTATGGATAAGGTATTTTGTGTATTGTATACGGATACAATCTTCTGACTTTCTGACAAACTCACGTATTGTATTAACGACAAAATTGGGCTCATGGGTCGGGAGGCCTTTTGGCCTGATAGCTAGAAGATGGGCCCCTTGAAGGGAGCCCATTCTCTTAGGAGGCCCAGATGGTCTACGATGACATCCTCGAAAGAAATAGGGATCAGGAGAAAAAGGAGAGCAGAGCCCTATGTGGGTCCGGTTCGAACCGAGAGTGGTGCTTGTAGAGAGTATGTTCAATTGGAGATAACTGATCGGGAGAGGTAGGGGAGCAGTCCCCGTGTGGGTCCAGTCCGAGCCGGGAGGGGGGCTCGTAGAAAGCCTGTCTGATCAACGGTCACTGATCAAGAGAGGAAGGAGAGCAGAGTCCCATGTGGGTTCGGTCCGAGTCGGGAGTGGCACCCGTGAGAGCATGTCCGATCAGAAGCAACCGATCTAGAGGGGAAAAGGAGCAGAGCCCCGTGTGAGTCCAATTCGAGCCGAGAGTTGGATTCGTAGATTGTCTGTCCAATTAGCGGTAACCAATCAGGAGAGAGGGGAGCAGAGCCTCGTGTGGGTCCGGTACAAGCTAGGAGTGGGACCCGTAAAGTACTTATTCAATCGATGATAACCGATAAAATCTGGCTAAGCCAGCTACTCAGCCTTTTGACCCATCCTAGACTTTGATCGACACTTATAGTAGCTTGTAGACCCCAGGCCCCACCAAAGGGTTCTTCTTATCCACTGTATCACTCCGTATAACAGTTCTATAAATTTTTGGAAGGTGGAGTTTAGTGGAAGGCGGAGTTTAGTGGGGGAGCAATGGATTAGTTTTATTTAGGAAACTTACTCGTAGATGATGTCTATCTTTACATAGAATCTTCTAGATGCATGTCTTTCTAAAAGTAATTATGTACTTCTTCATGTACTTGTTAATATTAATTAAGATGATTAGAATGAAATGGGGATTATAAAATACATTGTGCATGTTAATTAAATGAAAGTACATATTTTCTTCTATAATTTATTTTTAATTAAGAAATCCCCAAAACTATGAAAATAGTTTTGTCTAAATTTAATATCAAGAAAGCTAAAATTTCCTCCTAATTCTCACAAAACGTCAAGCCTAGGGGTTGAGTTCTTATTCGTCAAAATTGCACCATAACTAGGGTATGACTACTTCATATCACTCGATTGAAACGTAAACCCTAAATCATACACTTATCTACCTACTTATCCATCCATCCCGGCGACTGACCAACTAGTGCATTTTTTGTCCATCCACAAAACCACAAAAAGGTTTCTAATGCTTAGTGGCAAACCCCAAAGGGTATAAAATAATGATAAATCTAAATGGCTAGCTAGAAATAAAACTAATCTAAAAGTTGAAAATAACAACACCAATTCTATCCTTCTTCTTCTCTATTAAAAACTATGAAGATCGAAAATTTCAGAAATAGAGATTCTTAGATGGCAGAACTTTTAGTTTTGATGACGAAAATTTGTCCTAGGAAAATTCAAAACATGAATATCAATCCAACTCAGACGAAGTCGATAGTACTCAGATTGTGAAAGGATTCTCGAATAATTTAAATGTTTCATCCATACAGAAGATATCCAATTATGTATTAATTGAATGTTATGTTTTATGCCAGTTAAATATTTATTCAGTTCAGTTTATAAAGATCTTCTTGCATAAGTTTTGACAACGCCATAAAAGGGGAAAAGTGTTAAGAAAAATAATTCATAGAGATAAAGATATTCAGGATTTGTAGCTAGACTACAAGAATTCATAAAGATGATTTGATAATTGATTTGTAGCTAGACTATGTTTAGATTATATATTCAGGGATTAATCAATGCATATCATCTTGAAAATGCAATTAATCATTAATATAGAGAAAGATAATTTTTAAAAATTAAATATGAAAATAGATGGGAAAGGATATAATTGACTCATAAAATATGATATTAGTTAGACACCCTTAATAATAATCCTAAAAATTATGAAAAAAATCCTTTCTAACAGTCACATTCTAGCCCTTTAGCACTGTACCCACATAAAACATATTTTACAAATTTTAAAACGTTTTCTAAAAATTAAATTGGAATTTAAGTAAAGTAAAGCCACAAGATGAGCGTGCGTGCGTGGTTGCTTGGTATTATATTATATTATTTATTATTATTATTATTAATTGATTAAAAGTTAGGGAATATGGATAGGGTTGGCAATGGCAGGCATAGTAGAGATAAGAATAAATATTGTATTAAATGGCCTTGGCGTGGGTGGAGTTCCATTTCACTAAACCACTTTATCAGTTCAAAAATATATAATTTTGATAATGGTGATAATAATATTAATTATTTAATTAATTAAAATTAGGGTTTGTATTATGGTAATGAGAAGAGAGACCATGGTCTATCCAATTGTGGCCAAGTCAAATTCTAGTACCCTCAAGTGCTTTCTTAAACGTGACTAAATATTCATTATGGAATCTTTAGTTGTGCAAAGACTTCAATTTTGATATGACCCGCTTAGTGGCTTGAAGGATGGAGCGATAAGTTGCATGCTTTGATTGTCGGTCATGCCGTAGACTTTTAGCTTACTTTTTGTTAGTCGTAGGCGATAAGCGATTAGGTCATTTGTCCATGGAATTCGTTTGAGTGCAAACCAAGCTCTTATCAAGCTATAGCTTTGGCTCGCGGGACTTGTCTTTGAAGAAATTGAATCGAACATTTAAGATCCGCTTGAATGTTCAAGTGAAGAAGAGTCCAAGTTTTTTGAATTGAATGTTTTACTAAAGTATCTTCAAGAACTCCTTCCTCACCAACAAATTCGATGACGGGGTTGAAACCCTGAGATCATCGATCTCTCGATCCATAGAAGTTGTGGATCGAAGTTGTGTTCCACATCGACCCTGTCGGTAATGACACTTACACAATTCCTAAAGACAATTCTCTCTCTATTTTGGAGAGTATTACAATCATAATTTACTAATTCTGAATTTTCTCGACACATCCTTTTGCGATTTGATCATGGCAAATACCTAAACTAAAACTCATACATCATTAGGAGAATAAAACACAACATTATTGTGACTGCACAATCAAATCTGATACAGTTTATAAGCACCGTTCATTTCCGAGTCATCCTTCATTGTGATCTCGAAAAGTCCTTCGTTATGATGAAGACGACGACGGTGGAGAGTAAGCAATCAGAGATGATCTCGATTAGCTTCGCCTGCTTACTCAGGATCTAGTGGGTAGTTCGATGGCAATGAGGCAGCAACACCTTTCTGACTCTCTTACGTATTGGACTTCCCCGTTCATCAGTTTCAGTATTTTTCGGCATAAGCTGAGTCCAAGGCCTTCTTCGGTCACCCACCAAGAGTTGTGAAACATGTCCTGGACCAATTCTGAAGGAAGGCCATCTCCAGGACAAATTATTCTGAAAAGAGAACAAAAAAAGAACGCAATTTGACGATGAACATAGTAAGAATTAATCTATTCTTAAAATAACTTAATCGAAATTTGACGATAAACAAACAGGTTGTTAATTTGCTGCAAGCCTACAACTATAGTTCAATATGAAATTTTAGTAACTTAAGGAAAGCCAAATTACAGCATTCAAGATGAAGTAAGTAGAGGGGTTAACCGAGGATCATATTGGTTCAAAGAGTCGATAGTCTGAAACAAATATGACTAGAACAGAAGAAAAGGTCCAGGTAGGCAACAATAACTCAACAAATGAATCGTGTGATAAGTTTTTATGAAAATAATGGGAAAAACCTTGGAGACTTTATTCATAAACTAAAATTTATCCAACTAACATGTTCAGAGACATGCATCGCCATAATGATCCAGGTAAGAAACAAAAAATGAACAAAATGAATCCCGTGATAAGTTTGTTTTACCATAATATTAAGAAGAAAAAAAAGCATACCGAACCAGATTCATAAACTAGAATTTATAAAACTAACTTGTTTAGAGACATGGTTCATCACAACGATGAGCACGCACTAAAATTACTGATAATTGAAATCAAGATCAGAAACACACAACCATACAAAGTTAGTAGTGATTAGAAGCATCTGACGATGATAAATTTTTTACAAAAGTTACTGACTGGAACAAATGAATGTGAACAATCATATTCATGCAAATACGCAACCTATATTTTTTAGAATTTCTAATTTTGTTATAAAAAAGTTGCAATCTGAGAAAGAAAAAATAAATCCATGCTTATTAATCAGTGCAATTCACAGATGGATTTAGAGAGTTTTCAAACCATTTCACTTGACATTGAGCCTACCACAAAATCAGCAAGTATTCTGGTTAATCACGGAATTGAAAGGGGAAAAGCTCATTACAATCCACTAGTAAATGAGGGAAAAAAAAAGCTGCTTTATAAATCCTCCATGCACTACAAATCAACTTGATGACCAATTTAAATCGTTTTATTGTATTCTTTTGCCTTCCCCTTGCTTCCAGGTGACTGAGGGGGCCTCTAGTTCTAGCTTATCACTATAATATTATCCTCTACAGTCTCCTGTCTTTTATCTTCACTCTCATTATAGATAATTTCTAAGGTCTTACATCTACTGAGAAAACTGAAAAGTTTTCCAAGCTTGTTTCCCAACCTAAAAATAAACAAACACTTGTGCTACATATATATTACTCAGTTCCAAACAGATACATCGTAAATGTCAGGTAGACATTAATATTTACCAAAAAAGAGATATAGAGAGAATGATTTTTATTCTCAAGTGGTAACGTAAACCATGCATGCTTAAACAAGCAAATTTACAAGAAGGAATGTAAATGGAAGTGACTCCGGAGCCCACACAAAGCACATCAGAATTTAATAGTAGAAATTAATGGCAACAGTTGCACTTAAAAAGGAAAATAACCGTGCACATTTAACACTATCTTCTAGTTGGTAAAAATTTAAACAAAATGAAAGCACACCTGAAATGTAGAAGAACCATTTCTATTCCATCTGGACTCTGTTTGAGAGTTGGCCTAACCTGCATTTCTACCCAACCTTCGGGAGATGGTGCGTAACGGATCATGTTAAGCAAAAAATCTGCCAACACTTGCTGAATCCTGAGTTGATCACCATAAGCGAGCATCACTTTTATTTCCTCAGGAACATCCCGAATCAGCTGCAAACCTTTTTCTCTCAATAAAATCATAACTTGACTAACAACGGCATTAACAATGCATCCAAGTCCGAATTCAGTTTTGTCAAGTATTAAGGATCTGGTATAAGATGAAAACATAGATTAACATTGGTACAAGAAACAAATAGATTTTAATGGTAGTTCATCATGGAAAATATATAGCAAAAGTGCAGTTTCAATTAAATGATTTTCACATAGAAGAGACGGAAATATTTTTTAAAAAAAGTCAAAGAGAATTAGCACAATCAGTTATACAGAAAGATTATGGTTAATAGCCAATAAATATAGTCTACAACCATATATTTTGGGCAAGTTTCATAAGGTATTTCACAAGTTACAAAATTGAAAACAGCATACATAATATTTCTTACAGTTGCACCATATTACTATATATTCTTAAATAACAAAAACATGTTTTACCTTGATGGCTGGGAGATCCTCGTTTCCAAAAGACACAAATCTAAATACGCCACAATGTTACATGTAACCTTCATCAACACTGAATCATTCCAGTACAAAAGAAAAACTTTGAAGTCGCTTGGTATTGTACAAATCTAGTAGGATTGGTTTCTTACCATAGTTTTGGCACAGTAAGGTTTCCTATCAGCACATCCTGTGTCTGTTGTTTGTTCAATGCTTATGGCTCAAGTTAGACTCACAGTTATTAATTAATTTTTTAGGTTACTTTATATAGAAGAACAGGAAATGATCAACTCCATTCATATGTTCTGTTACCAAAATTTTGGGCAACAAAAAAGAATAAGTATGTAACTGAATTTGGATTTAAAAGATGTGGAAAGATGATTCTGGTCATTAGAATCTGGAGTGGTAATTCCTTTCCACCATGGTTTGAAATCTCTTATCATGCCGAGTGAAACAGGCGAAACATATTGTTCCAATAAATCATTAAAACTAGATACCACCTCAACATCAAGGTTCAAAATTTCAAGTTGTGCAAGTAGTTTCGGTCTTTGATTGGAAAGATACCGCTCCAGTATCATGCCGACGCTCCAATGCATGGTGTCCGTGATAGATTGAAGGCTGAAGGAGATGAAACAAAGGAAGGAGACATTGTATGTGCTGAGTGGTGTCAGGTTTTGATAATTTAGCGTAATGATATATTTCGACCGTTTTGCCTCGTATGGTTCAAGATTTAAAATCATGTTTGGCATAGACAATGTCTCCTTCCTATGCTTTATCTCCTTCCTTCTTCAACTCCAATCCATTAATGACATCATTCATAGAAACATAGGCATGTTACAGAAATAGTATCATTTCGATCAATAACTGAAACTTCAGCACGACTCAAGATTTTGAACCTTTTTTCTAACAGTATTAATAATTCACTTTTATAATTATTAGTATCCTCATCTTTAACCTAGTGAAAGTTATGCAGATTTCTATCAAGGCTAAAATTGACACTGAGACAAAAAGTAGCATCTCCATGTTAGTATTCTCATTACCAACTTTCACAAGAATAAAGAGTGCAAAAATAAGTGTCTTTGTTAGAAAATTGAAAAACAACCTAGTATTTTTCGTAAGTATCTCAAATATAACATGGCACATCATTGAGTTGACTATTCTCACTATCAAACTTAAACTAAAAAAAATCCTGCAAAAACCACTCCAATCCATTCTTTCAAGTTCATAATTGATAATTTCCAGTGCCAGTAAAATATTCAAAGGAATATGAATTATCTAAGTGAAAAACTACTTTTTCAAGCAAAAACATAGAAAACAAGAAAACTTACCCGTCCTCAATACTTTGTAAATTCCCGTCCATTATAACTTTCATCATCTGCCTCTCACAAGAAGCACTTGTTTCAAGAAACTGCCTTTGATCATCATCCAAGTTTGTCTTCTCCAATAGTGAATTTGTGAACTGAATACCACTCAGTGGATTTTTTATCTCTTGGCAAATGTAAGCCAACTCTTTCATCCTAGCAAAGCATTTCTTTTCCTGCTGCCTCTGGATCTCAATTGCTTGTTGCAATTCAGGACTAGCTGTCTGCAAGAAACAAAAGGCTCCAGTTACCTGACCCTCTACATTACTTCTTGTATTTGCCGTCAACAAAGTCTGTACAAACTTTCCATTCTTGTCAAAGAAAGTAAATGGGTACTTCTCTGTTTCCTTCCCCTCAATAGCATTATGAAGTAGAACCATAAACTTAGTCATAGCATCTGGTCCCTTTAGACGACAACAACTGCCAAAAACCTCTCCAACAAGAAGTTTTCCAATTATTTCCCCTCTTGACCAACCAGTAAGCTTTTCCATTGCCATATTCCACTCTGAGCAACACGTGTTCTCATCGGAAGCAAAAATGGGAGGAATCAATGCATTAGGATTATGCACAATAGCTTTATAATCTCCTTGGATGTTAATGAATTTGTCCATGACGACCTTCTGTGTAGTAACATCCTGGCCAACAAAGCAGACACCCACAATATTATCTGTGAAGTCCCTGCTAGAACATGCATTAACGATCACAAAAACAGCATCTTTTGGTTGTTGTGAGCCAAATGTCTTCAACTTTATCTCAACATCTTTATCTTCTTCACCTGCAGGAATCTGAGTTTGGTGAATGATATAAAAATCTAACACCACCATCACATTTATATTCATGCATCTTCAACACTATTTTGATGATGAGGCTATATGTACATCTAGTGTCAAACAGATTAAGCAGTACCCAGAATAACTGGCATGTCATATGGAACTAACCAATAAAGGAAATTGTCACAGCATCAGATTCAAGTTCTCAACTGTAAGCAATTTCAAATGATATTACATAACTGGTTTGTGAAAAGCAAAATGGATGAAGTACCTCTTAGCGCTCGATAGACAAGCTTGTCAACAACATATGCCGACTCCTCAAAGACAAGATCTTGAACTAGCGATTTACCCATGGCCTCCTCGACTGGTAGCCCTGTCAACTCAGCAATCTTAGCATTCCACCCATTTATGCACCCATCTGAGTCAACAGCAAAGATTGGTGCAGTTGCTGTCTCTATCAACCTAACCATCTCCCTTGCAACTGAGCTAAGTTCATCTACCCCATGCATTTCCAAATCACCAAATTGGCCATCGACAATGCCCTTCGAGTTACTCGTCCCATCAACATCCCTAAAACTATCACGCAATATAAGCTGCAGTGAGTGGATGGCATCCATCTCAGCATTTTCCCAAGGCAAGCTCTTGCTTTTGACTACCTCCAAGAAGGCCTTGAAGGATGAACGTGGGTGCATCCGTTGCCCATCGTCCTTATCCTCTGGATGATGCTTAGCCCCGCCCCATTTGATTTCCTTAGCTGTATGAGACCTGAACCAGAACAAAAAATCTTTTCTTGTGATGAATGCCACAGCCATGCCACAGACTGCATCACCAAGCGCTGCTGCTCCAGGGTATCCAGCATCGGCAAGGCTGTCAGTGCTCAGACCAGTTGAGCCCCCATGGCAAGTGGACAGCCATTCGACTATGTCCTTAATCTGTGCTTCAGTAGGTGTAACACCGAGTGGCCAGTACTTTCCGTGGTAGAATAGGGCAGCCCCGTCACACTTGACAAGGTCCATAATGCTGGGGCTCTGAGTGATAATACCGGAAGGGGAGTCGCGGAGCAGCATGTCACAGAGGAGAGTCTGCGTGCGGAGGATATGCTTCTCCGAAAGCTGAGCAGCCAACTGGAGTTCCATATTGAGCTGAAGACCAAAGGCCTGCATGAGAAACTCGCAGGCGTAGCGAAGGGGAAAGGGAATGCAACGAGGGGAAGTGTGGTGGCAAACGACAAGGCCCCAGAGCTTCATAGAGCCAGCCCGGGAGGAGGAGGAGGAGGACCTGCCTCCATCCTCATCGCCGCTGTTGATGATGACGGCCATGGCAAGGGAGGCGATGGAACCCATGTTGGACATGTACTGGGCATGGCAATCATGTGGGGCACGGAGAGTAGAGCCGACGAGGCAGAGTGGCTGAACCAGGCGCTCGTCCTGGATAACGCGGACGGGCGTGGCGTTGCAGTCGGCGATCATGCGCACACGGTTCTGCTTGAAGAGGAAGCGGGACGCCTGTGGGATGTCGGTGGCCGGATAGTGGAGGCCCATATAAGGGTCGAGATCATCGCGCTTGGACTCGGCCACCACCTCGCCGTGCTCGTCTTCATGGAATTTGTACACCATGACGCGGTCGAAGCCGGTGAGCTCGCGCACGTGCTCGACGACGGTGTCGCAGAGGAGGCTGACGTCGCCACCGGGGAGAGCCTGGAGGCGGGAGATGGCTCGGACGGCAAGCTTCTGAGACTGAACGGCTCCGGCGATGGAGAGGGCGGGGTCCTCGGAGCGGGCAGGCTCGAGGTCCAACACGATGCCGACGTCGATGCGGTGGAGGATGGCGTAGAAGGGTTTGCGGGAGGTGCGAGAGTGGATCCAGAGGGGGTTGAGAAGGGCGATCTCACGGGCGGCAGCGGCGCGCTCGAGGAAGGCCGCTGCGGAGGGGGTGAATAGGGAGCGGACGTCGGCGCCGAGAGCGAGAGCGGGAGGATGAGGGGCGCCGAGAGAGGGGACCGACTGGGGCGACAGGTCGAGCAGGTCGAGCGTGTTCTCGCTGTAGGCGATGATGCGGAACGATGGCTCCTCGACGGCTATGGTACAGCCGAAGGGCTGGATGTGGCCGCCGCGTTGGATCTTGGACAGGTAGCCGGTGATCTGCTGCTCCAGGACGGAGCTCGATGGCGCCGAGCGTAGAACGGACTGCGAGTAGTCAAACGACCGGCCCGACTCGCCGGACCGCTCGAACACGGCGTGGAGACGTGCATCCTCCGTATACTGAGCGATCGCCTTATTCATCCCCGATTGGCGGCTACTTCCTTCTCCGCCATGGCGGCTACTTCCTTCTCCGCCACCGCGGTCCCTCTCTGACGACTGAGACACCGCATTAGCACTGCTATTCCTCTGCTGCTGCTGCTGATGGCGATGCCATCCTCCGCCGCCGCCGCCGCCTCTGCTGCTGCTACCAGAAGCCATGCTTGATCCGCTGCCTGCGCTGCAGTGCCAGAAGGATTGATCAGCTCGAATAGCTATTATCCGGGAATAATTATTGAAGAATCGGAATAAAAATGGATGATTGGTGGATTTTTTGGGTGCGAATTGGGACTTAATCCCCTTACCGGCATTGGGAGTTCCGAGGGCAATCTCGGGATTTGACGACCGACCGAACACGAATAAAGGGCGGAAATTAGAAAAAGGAAAACGCAAAAACAAAAATAAAGAAAGGGCTTTTCATTTGAACAGAAATTCAAAAAACCACTACTTTATTAATTATTATCACGTGCAAACGAATTAAGCCAATTTATGAGCTTTCAAACGGTTCAAAAATATTTAATTAATATTTAAAATTATCAAATCGAAACTGAGCTCAAACATATTTAATAATTTTTAAAAATCAAATTTAAATATATAATATTTTATTCTATTGAATAATCCTAAATTACTCGTGAACTCAAATTGAATTCTAATTATTTTACATATTTTAACTTAAATACATTTAAATTAAAATTTAAATAACTCCATTCAAATTCAAATTTAAATTTAAATAATATATATATATATATATATATAAACTTAAACTCAAATATCAATATTTATATACTAATTAGATTCATTTACACCTCTATTTCAAACCGCAACATAATATTTTCCCTTAAAATATCAAAAGCTAAGAATATCACACAAATTAAATTAGTTTTAATATTGTATTACAAATTATGGTCGTATTTATCACATGATTAATACGACTATGACGGAATTCCAAACTACCTTGAATTATATATTGTTTAATTCTATAATTTTTTTACTTTAAATTAACAAAAAAAAAGAATTATAATATTGGCTGAAATACATAATTCTTCCTATTTCATAAAATAAAAAAAATATTTAATTTGATGATTTTAAAAGTAAGAATTATCTTTTCATCTTTAATCGAGAAGAAAAAAAGGCCAGGATAAGGTGGGGAAGAGAGAGCAACCTCTTTGGATGTCTCTCTTTTAACTTTTTTTCCCCCTCCATTTGTTCTTTATACCCTTTTTTCAATTCTTCATAGAACAATAAGAATCTGCAAGTCAGGAAAAAAACAAAGAAAGAAAGAGAGAGAATACCTGAAGTTACAAAAGAAACCTGCATTTCTCCTGAGCTCGTTTATACGACGCAATGCAAAATTTCTTGAAAAAAAAATTAAGAAAATTGGCTATTATTGAGAAAAGTAAATAAAAGTTGATGCTTGACTTGAAAATTTTCAAAATCATAATAATAAAAGAATATGTCAACTACAATGTTTGACTATTTAAGAATATCAAATCTAAGTCAATTCAACTTGTGTCATCCATCATCCAATTTCGTGGGTCTAGGTCATGCTCAACTTACTTGTCCTCGAGTAGGGACAAGCTTAACTGAGCAACCCTAGTTTGCTAGGAAATTGCCCATGCCAATACAGGAAATTTCAATATCTATTGTACTAGAATAAGAAATTTTAAGGAATATTTATAGGTACATTTAGAATTTGAGAGCAAAAGGACCATAGTACTTTTCAGGATTAAGTTTTCTAACGCAAAATATAATCTTTTGCTCCTTTCGAAAGGTCCACAAGGAAACTTTTGACCAAACTGAGCAAAGAGTGTGTTAAGTCAAGCTCAAGCATTGCGACCAGCACCCGCTTAGGGCTCGAGCCCAACTCGACTCAACCCATTTATAGACGAGGTATGGAAGGCTCAACCTAGCCCATTTTCAACCACCCGCAAAGTTCAAGGGGAAAACCTCAAGCCTTTGCAATTCCTCAACCCTAGAACTTCCACTCATTGTACTCCCACGATCGCTCAATGTCTAAACAAACAATAATATTACAGCACAAACTTCAGTCGAAGAGTGAACCTAACTCGCAAGAGCTTATGTATCAAAAAAGGGATAATGTAAATATCCAAAGATCGACAACTAAATCATTATCAACTCAGATCCATTTCAATATGAACAAATTAATACCTATGGAACTAAAAGAAACAATTTCAAAATGAAATGTGCATACCATGAAACTTGTGGCCTCAAATTGACTGCACTTTGGGAAGCATCACTGCAAAGCAAGAACAGATTGGATGAGCATACTAATTGACAATGGCAATAGTTCAGATTGACAAAGTTTGTTTATTGGAAGCAGCCACTCATAGTATAGTGGCCAGGCAGAGATAAATTATCCATCAGTAGGTACAGGCACCAAAAGCAAAGAATAAGATTCATTATCAAAAAATATTGGTAAAATCTCCGGCTCCATCCATTCTTAGTTTCACCATCAAAATCAATACAATGAGTGAATTCATCATAAATGATCATCCATTGTGTATTCAGCCGTGTCGAAAGTTGGAACAAAGCATGAGCACTATCCCAGGTGTCCATTATGCAGGAACATACGACTCTAGCATGAACTGTGCGGGCGATGGAGACTTAATCTCGACAATCAAGTATGTGAAAGTCCACTCCTTATCGGCTTGGTTTTTGAACATTTCTGCATACACCTTTCCAAATCCATTAGGTCCACGAATATGGAAGCTTACCTGCATGAATACAAGAAGTCAATCAAACTTTTCATTACGGAATGCGTCTTTAGAAAATAATGGTCATGTCATCGAAGAGACATGGTGATATACAAGTAAAGCAAGAATTCTAAGGAGAAAGGTTAGTGTGTACTTCAATGTTCCAGTATGGAGCTAATCTGCTCTGCCCAGCAAATTCGGATTTCTTTTTCAAGAAAAAAAAATGCAAGAAAATTTGGATCAATTTATACTAGTTCGCATATGAATGTTTGTCCTCTTTCTTTCAATTGTGCCACCGTACAAGTTAAATAACATACAAGCACAACTAAACTATCAAGCAAATGTCTTGTGATTAAAGTTAAGCAACTCATTGAGAAATATTTAATTTTTTCTAAAGCAGCCAGTGGATCAATTCTGGAAAAAAAATATGTCCACAACAGGATGTTATGATGTCGGCTTTTCTTTCGGGTATGCTAGAAACAAATAACAAATAGGATGATCGTTGGGTTTGACAGTTTAAGCTAATGACCTCACTTTGATGTAGTTGGATTATTTTAAGTTACCAATATTAGTTCTTGTTGACAAGTTACATTGTACATATCTCAGATACTCAAACCAAAGACCTAATTACCTGTGGCTTCCTAAGGCAAGGTCCTAGACAATCAAATGCTTATTTTGATAAGATTGGGAGATAATAACCTCGACATGCTCAATGCCAGCTTCATCAGTCCAAACTCTATTGGGAATGCGTTGACGAGCAGCACGGTTTCTGCTTTCTTGGCCATATCCAGTAACAGGGTGACCTATTCTAACAGTAACCTGGCAAATATGGTAAGATAGCATGGGTAAATAATATGAAACAACTCCCAAATGAGTGAGTAGGGGCATTGATTCAGCGATTTAAGAAAAGAAAAGTGCTCAATTAGGCCACTGGAACATACCCGACTATCATTCTGTACCCTTTCAAGTGCCTTTCCAAAAATTTTGTACCTACAACAAAGATTAAAACAAATGCATGAGAAATGCTTTTATCTATATAATGATTCAATCATGCAACTATATTCATGGAACACATTCAAAAATCAAAATAGAATATTCCTCTATGATCATTTGGCGGCAAGAATTGGACTGATTTTAGCTTTCCACTTTCAATCTTAGACAATATCTAAATTACAGTCCCATAACCCTACCAATCCATGCTCAAATCTATTTGTGACATGTAGGATGTGTTTCCTACTAGGGAAAGAAACCAGGAAAGAAAAAAAAGGTGATAAGAAGATTTTCGCAGCTGTATTTTTGTTTTTGTTTTCTTTGATGGAAAAGTTAGAGGGAAGGAACCCACTGAAGCAATCTTTTTCAGTTGTTCTCTATACTGCTTTCACCCCATTTGGACAAAAAATCACTTTCACATGGAATAGAGCTAAAATCCAAGCTTGAAAAAATATTAAAAAATCTTTCAAATATATATATCTTTGATGAATAATTTTTTTCACCCTCTTTCCCTCCATCAAAGAAAACAATTGGATAGTAGCCAATCAAGTGTTTTGTCTCTTGACTTGCATGTTTAAGTCAAAAAACAGTGTCAGATAATTACAGTGTTGGTTCAGATAAATCGGAAAATACACAAGCCGCATGCATTGAAAAGTTGAGTACCAAGTTTATAGTTCCAACTTTCAACAATAGCAGTCAATCTGTAAGCAGCTGCAAAAGTTTAAACTATTCCAGTTTGTAAAAGAATCACGAATGAATGGTTGCATGATTAACATATATAATTATTTTTTATTCATTGCACAGTTTGGAAAAGAACCATAAAAGAATGGTTGCATAATTAACAGAAAATGTAATTATTTTTTATTCATCACATGACAAAACAAAGTTGAATACTTTTTACTTCATTCTTCATGCAGGATTAGTTGAGTCAAAACATATCATATAGTTGAAAACTAAATGTTGTCAGTGTTAATCTTTGAAACTAAACTATGATATCAGAGTATAAAAAATTATGTAAATCTTACTCTTTAGGCTCAAAAATTAACTCTTTAAAAACAGCATAAGCAGCCACGCCTGCAACACCCAATCCTGCAAGTATTACAAGACTATACGAGGCACCCTCAGTAAATGTCACTGGCTTTTCTGGTATGTTGTATGTAGGTGCATCAAAGGGATCTTCAATTGTTGATATATCTTTTCTGCTCTCCTGAGGAATTTTTATGAATATCAGTTCTTATAGACTATAATTGACACATAGTTCTTATACAACATTATGATCAATTTTGAAAGTAGAATAACCAATAAATCATAAGTTAACCTTGTTAGGCTTATCTGTATTATCAGTTCTGCACTCAGACAATTATGAGATAACTATGCCACACCGAGAATCCACTGTCTTATTCCATGATTTCTCTACATAGTGATTCATTGGCAATGAAATATTTACTCCGACAAATTGTTACAGTTAGAGCCACAAAATGACTAGTCACTTCATAAGATTGGTTTGTCAGCAAAAAGAAGACATGGTTTAAGCATCCTAGCAGCCTGAATCTAATAGATCAGTTGTTATATCTAACTGTTAAAGTTCACAAAGAGTGAGAAGAAAGCATCAAAGTGCATACTTCAACAGTATGTATGTTCTTTGATAAGTTTTGATAGCCATTTATAAGGATCTTTAAAACCAATTAATAACGAGCTAACCATAAAAAACTAAGTGGATTGGCATATGTTAATAAGTACTATGATAAGACTTTAGAAGATAAGATAAAATTTTCAGTTAAGCTATTTAATAAAATTTTGAGTTAAGTTATCTAGTAAAATGTCGAGAATTTAACCAATTCATATGAGCAAAGATGGCACTCAGTGAATCACTCGTGAAACATGTATTATATTTTTTTTTATTTTATCCTTTTTAGTTTTCCCACCCATCAATCTCAGTATTCTCATCTTCCTTCATTAATGTTTTATATATTATTTCCTAGCTACCGAATACTCTAATGCATACAGTAAGGTGGATTGTACAAGAGTTTTATAAAATTTTCCATTTTCACCTACAATCACAAATTCTAAAAGCTTCAATCCATTTTAACGACCATTACTTATCCTAGTAATGTATTTTCATCAATATCTCTCTCATTGAATAATGCATACAATAGAAGATATCTAAAGCTCTTTCAGCAATGGCATGCCCATTCATCTTGACTATTACCTCACTTGTTTTCTTATTATGTAAACTATGATTAATACATTTAGTTTTGGTTGTACTGAACTTGAAATTAGTAGTTTCTAATTTTTTTTTCTCCATAATTCAGGCTTCCAGTAGTCTATCTCCACTTATCAACAACTATATCTCTATCTCCTACTATATCATCATCTATACTTAAATACATTTTATCTTATTTTATTGTTGCTAACCAAGCCTTTTTTGGTTTCCTCTTCCTCGTTTGATATGTGTGTTTATCATAGTTTCGCATTGCCGAACTAGAGCATTTATTGATCGTCTAAGTACATGCTCGTACCATCTTAAACATAAAAGTTTTTCCTCAATAGATGCAACTCCAACTTTCTCTCTAACGCTTTCATTTCTTATTCTTTCTATCCTCATATGTCCACATATCATCTTAACATTCTCATCTTTACAACTTTCATCTTCTACTCATGAGCTCGAGCCATAGCCCAACATTCAACTTTGTCTAACAGCGATTTTGTAGAACTTTCCTTTAAGTTTTAGAGGTACTTTACAATCACATAAAACACCCGACACTCTCCTCCATTTCAACCATCTTGCTTGTATTCTATGTAAGACATCTCCACTTATCAATAAATACTATTTTATTTTGTGAATAACATTCAGTAAAGAGATTTAACTTGAATATGATTAGGAATTCATCTAGTACTAACATATAAAATATAGAAACTTAAAGCTTACTATACACTAAAGAGATTTATGTTGAATACAATTAGTGAATTGATCTAGTACTAAGATAAAGAAAAATGTAACCATAGAGCTTAGCTTTGATATAAATCTTCAGCAATGAGAAAATTAATTTATCACATTCCCAATAGCCCTATTACTGATGACTAGATCATGCCCTTTATTGCATCAATATAATTGTTAGATATTTCTTTATAAAACATCATGAAAAGTTTATAGGATTATCATAATTTTTTTTCAAGTCAATATAATCATATGCAAATCCTTATTTTCTAAATCATATCAATGAGACAATGACTTTCTCAAGTGGTAACTCAGAACTGAAACTAAGTACAATAGCATAGAATCAAAACATGGAAGAAAAATTAACGTGATAATTAAAAAATCAACAGTGCAACTTCAATTCAAACCTCACTTCTCTTTTGTTCCGATGTGGAATAATTTGAAGCACAAGTTCTTGCTAAACATGGAAATATGCCAGGGTTTCTTTTGTAAATATTAGGTTGACCTGCAGGGTTTCTGTTGACCAATTGCCATCTGGAGAATTTGGCAATTTTTTCTGGAAGTCATGTGGAAAACTTGTGTTAACTCGCAATCTACTCTCAAACTCTTGAGAACAAATATACAAGTAAATAAAAGAGGGAGGAAAGGAGCACAGAAGGGAAGGATACCCAGGCATATAATAGTATTTCACCATATAAAGAAAAACTCTTTGCAAGTCAAACCAACTGAAAACTAGGCAAGTTGAAAATAACGGTTTGTCAAGTAAATAACCTTCTGAAGACCACTCATTATGTCAGTAATAGTAGGATTCCTGACAAGATAAATCCAGGTATAATGATGAATGCTAGTTTTAGATACTTTAAGAAAACCCTGATGAAAGAAAAATGTGCATTTAGATGATAAACTAGAAGGAAAAAACTTGATATCATAAAGATAAATGATTGACACAGAGCGATGGATGTTCTAAACTCAATCTAATTTTTCATGCTTGATTACAGGGTACAATTTTCTATAGTTAAATCCCAAAACATATGCAAAAAAGGCCTGAAATTAACAAAGTCAAGGTTTCAAGTACAAGGGTCTTTTGACTACTAATCAATGATTCAGACTTAACTAATTTTTGGAGTAAAAGTGTACTAATGCTAGCTTGATTCGAACCAAAAGCTTAAGTTGCTAGGGAAGGATCTAATCTAAACTAACGTTTTACATCATGATTAATTCTTACAAATTAAACATATGGTATATATTTATCAAAAAGATGGCAAAAATATCAGAAGTACATTAAGACAATTCATTGTGTCACATTGAATTCTTGGAACTTGATTATGATGAATATGCCATGTCAGTACATTTATGTTGTTCGTTTGAGGACTAGCAAATGGGGATTACATGGCCAAAGGTTTTGAAGGATAATCTCCTTTTGTGCCCTTCTACAAAATATTAAAATTATAAGAAAGGGATAAAATGAATACGTTGTCGGCACATTTATGATGTCCATTTGAAGGCTAATAAATAGGGATTAATTGACCAAAGGTGTTAAGAGGATAATATCCAGATAAGGAAGACACTTTTAACCAAAGCTATATCACACTTAATGAAAATAAAGTGAAATTAATGAAATTGATAAGACTTAGACTATTTTGAACAAGGCGTCAGTAGAAGTTTCATTTGGTATATACCTCAACATATAAACTGTCCACTTCAGTGTGAATATAAGACAAATTCAATATCTTGGTTGTTACATGTCCATCTTCAAAACAAAGTCATTATATTATTTGTGACAGGACTGTTCAACAAAAATAGAAAGAGTAATTTTTCAGGTACTTCTCTTATGACAGACTGTTGATTAGTAAGTTATTTAGTGACTAAGCATAATTAGCTAGAATAAAATAAAAAGGGGTCTGCTCCAAGATCAGATTAATTTATATGCCAGAGCATGATAAAATTGCATTACACGGTCACCAACACACTATGCATTATTGTGACTTCTAAAGGAATACAGACAAGAACAAAGATATAAGTAGTCTCCAGTGGAATGGCAATAATTAAGATTATGTATTTCTTACAATAAGCATAAGCAGTTCAAAAGAGAAAAGGATTTTTACATGCGCATATCTTGTTTTTATTTTGCATTGCTAGGCCTGTTCAATTAACCCGCCATACTTGTATCAGACTCTCAAACTCTAGACTGTCCATCAAACCCCTATTGACTATGCTTAATAATTTTCTTTTCAGAAAATGTGGAATTAGGCACAAAGTTCCATACCTATGTTAAATACTTGTGAACATTTGGAGTAACATACCTTGCATTTGCATTATCTGTTATACAAATTATAAGAAAATGACTAAAAATCATGGCAATGATTGTAGAAGGATGGTTATGTTTATACATGCACATTATTGAATGCAAATAAAAAATAGAAAAGGTGAGGGAAAATATACGGGAAATGACATGCTGATAACTTTTCATTACTTGAGGACAAGATTTATGATTGAAAATGGAATATAAAAGCCTTCAAATTAGCTAACCTTCAGCATTTAGGATATCCTGCAAAATGAGGGGAAAAAACTGTAAAATTAATTAAGTCCCTCAATCCAATATTTTACTGTGACTTCAATAGTCGAATACATTGCACTGGAAGCAGAAAATGCATGATGGTTTAGATGAAAATACTTTCTGTATATGCCATCAAGCAAGCATTGGTCAGTAAGAAATTATCAAAACATTCACAGACTTGAGGTGCATCATTGTCAAGGAACTACAAAGAGAAACTAAGTTAACATAAATTTTTTAAATCAAATGTACTGACGACATGCCCATAACCTTTCCAATTTTTCATGATTCAATTGCAGCCATGGTCAGTATTGAGAAAATTGGATAGATTGCATACAAATTATCTAATAGTCAAAAACATGTCATCAGAGTTAATTAGTTTATTGACTGCAAACTAGTTCCTAAGTCCCAATCTTCAAATGGCTCTTTCAAAACTTCAATTGAATGATTAGTTGATAAAAAAGAGAGTTTTGACTTTCTCTCACCGATTGTTTCAAAAAGCATATTAAAAGACCTCATTTCATTCATCTAAACCTCAAAAATCATATTAATTTAAATCACTAACTTAACACTTGTTTTGACAGTGACAAAACCTCTAGTCATTAATATAAATAATTTTCTAATGTGTTTGTATTGACCACCTGTATCCACGCATGCAGAATATGTGTTATGCATGCGCTTTTTAAGTCATGCTCTTACAGTCTTACTGAGACAGGCAGAAAATAAAAAAGTCAACGTAACTACCTCCAACAAAACTAACTCATTCATCATACATTAACACATGAAATTAGATAGCATATTTAGCTTCTGTGATGTCAAATTCATTGTGTGATTCAGTCTTTATAGTAAGAGTAAAAGCCAGTATCTTCAAATTTCAACAGAAAATTGACCACGCATCAGCAGGAATCCAAGTTCTCATTGATATTTCGTAAAGCAATGACAACGGGTAAGTCGGAACACTCTCGAAGTAAGATGACTTACATGATAAAAAAACATGCCCAAAACTTCGGGAAAGGAATGATTTCTTCTCCAAATTATCATTCCAAACGAAACGGCTCCGTAAGAAACAACTGACACCGTATTGGTTTAATAGATAGGAGGGTGCATACCGAAGGGCAACAAAATTTACTAGTAAAAGGAGACCTCAGTAAAGAGGAGCCACTGAGAGAGAATGAGACCAAAGTCGAACCCATCCATCGATTAAGCAATACTTTTTTTTTGTCAAAATAAATAACGCACACGGAGAAAAATAAGACTTGGCGAGATCAAGTACGATGAATAAGGCCTTAGCAGAAAACAAACAGAAACTCGCCTTGAACGATGAATTCGCCAATGATCCCAGAGCCGATGCCTTTGCAGAAGGCAAGCCAACGGAGCGGTTTCCGATCGCCTCTGGCTGGGAGGAGGGCGGAATCAGCCGGCGCGCGACGGTGCGTCGAGCAACCCCTGACAAAACCCTAGACGCCATCATCAACCAGAACCCACGCGGACGGGACCTGAGTTCGTCCTCGAGCTGGCGCAGTGACGCGAATGCCCGAGAAATTTGACGTGGGCGATACGCCACGATTTCCCGGTCGACCCGAACCAAATACTGAACCGGACCGGCAACAAAGAGGCACTGTTTAACGAATTTTAACAAATTATTTACAACATTTTAGTGAACTGCGTAAGTTGTGGTATCATCAATTCATGTACCTAACTTTTGTAATAACCCAGGAATAGGGATGGTAATTTTTTTCACAGGTGAAATTTGAATGGGGTGAGTTTAGAAAATATTATCGGATTTGAGTTGGGTTTGAGGATTTGAAAAAAAATTTACGGTAGATTTGAAATGGGTATGGGAATGCTATTTTCATCCTGAACCCGCCACGGTAGCTCCATTAATAATAATAATAATAATAATAATAATAATAATAATAATAATAATAATAACTTAGGTTTATATTTAGAAACAAAAATCATAAATCTTAAATCGTGTCCATTGTCCAACCCTTTAAATATAAAAAGCAAGATTATTAATCTATGCTTAGAGAGTTAAATTTAGATATGACAATTTTCTCCGTGGGTTCGGGGTCCCGCAAGAAAAACCTGAAATGGGGTAAGTTTGGGGAATCAAATTGTCCCAATAAGGGTGGGTATACGAGCGAGTATTGGAATTTAATCCCTATGGGGTTGGGGATAGGGATTCCCTACCTCATCCTCGTTCCATCCCTGATTTTGAGGCAGGTATGAGGATTTAATCCCCGCGAGGATCGGAGCGGGGATTCTCCAATTATACAAAATCGGGTATAAGGTGGGGCTATAATTTAGGTTCAAAGATGAGGATGGTAAACCCGCTCCATCCCCATCTCATTATCAACCCTACCTAGGAATCACTGATAAGTCCAAAGAATTTCAAATAACTTCAAAATTAAAACGGTTGAGAATAGTTTTATATTCAAAAGAAATAGAAAAAAATAATGAATTTAAAAGAGATAAAAATTTCTCTATTAGTATTAAACTTTTTGGATAGAAATTTAAAAAAAAAATCATGAGATTTAGACTTAAAGTGGACAATATTATACTATTATGGAAATATGTGAATTCTTTCAATCCTAACAAATGATATCAGAGTCATGATCCAGACCGCATGTCATGTGGAGTGACCTTGAACAAAATTGAGGGGAGGCCAGGAGCATGTCAAGAGTGATTGGATGCTTACGGGTAGGTTCGAAGCAGGTCAAGATTGATCAAATGCTTGTGGAGAGGTTTGACCATAAGAGTAATAGTGGTCCTTTGTTTGAGGGGAGGATTGTTATAATACAATCAAAGTCCCACGTTGCAAAGAAATGGAAAAAATTATGAGTTTAAAAGAGATTAAGATATCTTTATTGGTACGAGACCTTTTAGATAGAGCCCAAAAATAAACTATAGGGACTTAGTCCCAAAGTAGACAATATCATATTATTGTGGAGATATTATTGGGACTTTGATCACCAGCTAGAAGAGGGGTGAATAGATGGTCACCCACTTCGTTCACTTCATACACTCATTAGCATAGCGAAATACAAAGAATACGAGTAATATGAAAACTAAACCCTAAAAGACAAGAAAGAACACAATCAAACCCTTCTTTCTCTTCATCCTTGTCAAGCCACACTTGAACTTCCACAGCTAAGCCTCATGCTTGGACTAACACCGCCAAGACTTGTTGGCGTAATTTTCCCTGGCTCAAATTGCCTAAGTTGACAAAGCCTGAGTTGACTCAAGCTTAAGTCATGATGGTTGAGTTTTGATGTTTGACAATATATGAGAAGATTATTTGTGCAAGTGTCTTCGGGTCAAGTTGACCCATTTGACTAAGCTTGAGCTGGCTTAAGCTTGAGTTTATATGTTTGACAATAGATGGAGATTGCATGTGCAATTGTCCATTTGAGATATTGTCAGTCAAGGGTTGACTAGAAGTCATGTAGGTCAAGGTTGATTGGATACTTGACTGGAAAAGTCCTAACTAGAAGTTAGGCGAGGATAAGTCCAACGGAAAGGTTGGCAGAAGATGAGAATCTAAGTGCATCACTGTTGGTCGGATACTTGGTGTCAGAAGTTCTGATGAGTGAAGTCAGGCAGATGAGAAGTCCCGGTGCGTGAAGACGAACAGTTGAAAGTCTTGGTGAGTAAAACTAGACAATTGAAAAATCCAGATAAGTGAAGTCTGGTGAAAGTTCTGATGAGTAAAGCCAGACAGTTGAAAATACTGGTAAGTGAGGTCAGGTGAAAGCTCTAGTGAGTGAAGCTAAGCAATAGGAAAAGTCTTAATGAGTGAAGCAAGACATTGGGAAGTCCAGGTGGGTCATGGAGGACCTGACACTTAGCATGAGACGGTAAGTCCAAGTGAGTCAAGGTTGACCGAACACTTGGTACATAGAGAAAAGTCTAAGTGAGTCAAAAGACTGACCAAACACTTAGTAACTGTTGGGATATATACTGAAAAGTCTAGCCTTTTGTATAAACAATTTTATTTTGAAATAAGAATCACATGATCATTTATTGCATTTTATTTATGATATGCATTATTGTCTAATACTTTACATT
>JBAMIE010000114.1:4361110-4377927 GCA_037177295.1 Kaempferia parviflora
ATAATCTATCCATTGATATCACTTTTATTAGAAAATATAGTGACTTAAAATATTAAGTATTGAATTTTAAAAATAAACAAATATAATAATAAACAAATAAAATAAACCATAGGACGCAAAGTGAGACATTAAATTAAATTTAAATTAGATTCGAACTAAATCCAACGGATAGGTGCGGAGATAAGGATTACATTGATTTAAACATGGATTGATTTGGAGTCGATTTAGTCAAGTTAGATCGAACCAAGTTTATGGTTTAAATTGATTCACTGTCCGGGTCATGTCCTTGGCCTCCTCCACCGGCCGGCGAAGCCACAAACGGTGCACTCGGTGACCTCGAACTCCAGTGGTTGCACCTCCTCACGGCGGGCGAACCAATCAGTGTGGTCGTGGGAGATCAACACATGCGTCGGGTCCATCATGTTCTTGAGAAGGATGGAGTGGTCGAAGGGCGGCTCACGGATGGAGGACATGACCTGAAATCCCAGCCGGTCGTAGTGCTCGAACCATATTAGCTTCAAGTTCACCGACGGGATCTTGCCCGACATCCAAACCCACACCACCCTTTGCGAGTCGCGCACCTCGTACGACCTCACACACGTTGCGCGAGGGATCTTCACTGACTCCGACAGCTGCGGGATCTTCACGCACCATCATTCTCCGGCGAACTACCAACCGTAGTCAGCGCCGGACCTGAGATTTTTAGGCCTGAGGCGAACATAAAATATGCTACCCTCAAAGCTGAATATTCAGGGAGAGTCTGTCTACAACTCGTTTGTCATCAGAGCGGGCATGTGCTACAATGACGGACTGTGGCGGCGACCACGTCTCCTACATCCAGTTTCCACAACACTTCAAGGTCATCTACCCCTCCGATCGATACGACAACCACAACATCATCTTTTTCAACGAAAACATGTCCTCCCTAAACGGTCTCCAAGGCCCCATGTACATCAGCACCGGTTGGGTCTTTCACTACTACACGCTCTACAGATTCAACCCCCCTCGCGCCAATAAATACACAAGACTCTACATCCAGAACAAGCGTACACTGTTACCGCCTAGACCGCCCAAGTCGGGGAGCTTGGACGAGGAAGTACAGTCGATGGCCTCATGGCCACACACTCGGACCTCATCATGCTGATTAAATTTGACAACTCCAAAATGTTCATCGATTCCAATGTAGTGGCTAAGTTTCAAGGTCACCCCTTGGCTGACACTCAGGTATCAAGAACGATCACCCGCCCGATGCCTTGCTAGAGTCACGCCAAACCTTAGACGCAACCACCATCGTGGAGGTTGTCTCCGTCATCTCCTACTGGTTGATGCACCTATTGATGCAATTTCATTGTCCACTTTCTACTGAACATTTTATTGAACAACTTGCGTGGAGATATGAGGATAAATCAGAATGGGGGAGAGGATTGAGTGGATCAACGAATCCGTGACAGAGGACATGTGGCTCGCTACATAATGCATAATCATGGCTGGCGGTCAATCTACTACATCACAAAGCGCGACACTTTCCAAGGAACAGTGTCGATCCAACCTCACCAACCGGCTACACCAAGTGCTACGATGGGTGACTGGCTCCGTGGAGATCTTCTCGCACAGCAATGCCTTCCTTGCTTCGTGGCGTCTCAAATTCTATATCGCGTCTCCTACTTTAACGTCGTCATCTACCCTTTCACCTACTTTTAGGATTTTGGTGCCCCACAATTTTTTGGCCCCGAGGCACTTGCCTCATTTGTTACACTAGAGGTCCGGGTCTGAGAAGAGGATTAGAATGGAGGTGCTCAACTCGTCTACTCTGACATATCTTGGGCCACTAGAGTGAGCTCCTTTTATATAGTGTAAGAGTGAGATTTTATATCCGCAGAAAAGAAAATGTCCAATCATCGTATAGGAAGGTCCCATCACCCATGTCTCGTATTATAGAAAATCGCGTAAAGTCTCGTATTATTTTTGATGATTTAAAAAATATATATATATTTATTTATTAATTAATAATTATTTATTATATATAAATTAATAATCTTGAACCGTGGCGAACCTTGGTAAACTGTGTACTAATCGTAAATTGATGATTATAATTATGAATTATAATCATTTTAGACGGTCAAAGTTAAGAGTTATTTCTCAGGAACCGTCGAACTCATGGTTTTAAATTGTCAAACTGTTGATTTTAAACCGGTGTCAGTCTAGTCGGAAATATTCTGTTGACCCTTCCATTATCCATTGACCTTCTTGGACATGAAGACTTCTCGATTTGCATTGCCAGCTAAGGAAGAAGAATATAGATCATTGCTCTGTTTCTGTGCTTTCACCGAACAGGGAACAATCTTTCCACCCTGTGGGCTGTGCCTGTGGCAAAGAGGAAGAGGAGAGATACGGATCCTACAACAACCCAAAACCGATTCCCAAACTTGCATCCGATACCCAAGAAAAAAATTATTAAATTTATATTTTATTAAAATTTTAAATCGATAAAAATAGATGAATTTAAAGTCGGATTAAATTTGAATTTAATATTAAAATAAGGATTATGTGGTTTTAAATTGGAGTCGATTTGGATTTAACTTGGTTAAGTTATGATTGAATTAATTTTAAATGGTTTAATCGATTCAATTGAATTAAAATGAATTATGGAATTTTCTCGTGGGTTTTCTTCCTCACGGCCGGCGCACCTACAACTTCTTCGACGCGGCGCTAGCCTTTCCCCTTTCTTCCCTATTTCCTCCCTCTCACTCTTTCGTCTTCTCCAGCAACAGCACTCATCCTTCCCACTCCTTCTTCTCCAACGGCAGGCACGCATCCCTCCCTCTCCTTTCTTCTTCTTCTTCTTCAATTGCAGCATCGTTTCCTCCCTCTTCTTCTAGGGTTTTGTTTCCACAACAAGAGCAGCCCTTGTTTTGTCCTTCCCTGTCACCGGAGCCGCCGGAGCTAGCCGAGGCCGCCTGCGAAGAGGGGAAAAGCAGCCCTAGTTGCTGCCCTCTCCCAGCCACAAAAGCAGCACCTTGCTGCCCTCTTTTTCAGCCGCCATCAGCCTTCTTCCTTTCTTCCCAAAACTCTCCTTCTTGTGTCAGCTAACAGCAGCCCCTCTTCTTGCTTCTTCCTTTTTTCTAGCAACAGGGGTAGCATCACACACCCAACAGCAGCAATTAAACGTCCGATTGACCCAAGGTTTTGTATCAACGAAATACCTTTGTTGCAAGGTATATTTTATTTTAATCAATTTCTATTTAAGTTGGTTAAATAAAGTTGTTATTAGATAGTAGTGGAGGTCTTCGTTTACGAATAGAGAATATTACGAGATAGAGAGCTCAAAAATGATTACTTTGAGTAGTAGATAATATTAAGATTTTATGTTATTGTTCTTATTAGGTATCATTTTGAGTATTTGAGTATTTTCATATTGTACTTGTAGATACCTCTTCCACGCTCTAGTCACTGACCCCTTGATTTACTTTCCTTCATATAACCAACCTGGGGACGGATTGTGAGAGACACCTAGGTTGAGTGTAATCACATGTTGCTATCATTGTAGATACTAGGCCGAGTGGAGCAGGGTGAGCTGCCAATACTCGAAACTTTACAATATATAAAGATGGGTAAATTCTATTCTCAAACTCATTATACATTTTCTTGTGCACGAATAAATTAATAAATAGATTATATATACTTGTATATATTTTTTTAAAAAAATTGGATTAAAGTACTATTTAAAAATAGTGAAATAGGTTACAAAATAACACTGTTGAACTGAATTGTAAATTTGCTATTTTCTTTCTGCAGTTGAATCTGGTGACAAGGAGAACAACCCCAACAATGTCCACTGCACTTCTGCTCTCAATGATCCGACGAGTGCACACCTCTGCACCGCCACCTCGGCTCACCAGATTTGTCCTCCGGCCGCCAAAGGCTGTATATGCCCCTCTTTGCTTCATCACTTTGCCTCAATCAATCCTCTGATAGCTTGGCACATAATAATCAAGGATTCCTAATCTATCAGACTCCATGCTTCTCTGTTGATTCTTGTTTAAAGTTTGTTTTCTCAGATTCCTTTGCTTTCAGGTGGAAGTAGAGTACTCTGATGGAGACATATTCCATCTGTCAGCTGAGTTTCTTAGGGTCTACAGTCCTGCTGTTGATAGCAAGATTAGAACGATAGGTGGCGAGAAGGTAATAAATGATTTTTAGCATTTCTGTTAGATGATAGTGTTACTGCTGATAACAATATTAGACCTAGCTTTTCTTATGCACTACTAAGATCTAATAATACATTTCTTCCTTTCGACTACAAAATTTGGGCCATAGGTTAATCTGTCACAGGAAAGAACAAAAATAAACGCCAAATATTTATGACTTTCTGTTCACCATATCAATCTCTTTTTTTCTTCCTATAAAGTATATGATCAATGGCTCTTGTACTATTTACTGAAATTATGTGAGTTTAGATGAGATGCTCAGTAACTGAGTAACTGACTAGAAACCATGAAAATGTATTAGTATGTAACGATGCAATTTCCACTACTCGGTCTGAGTTTGTTTGTTTGGGTTCATTACTTTTGGGATGGCAAAAGATCATGATATATAGACAATAGACATCTATTCTAGTGTGAAAAACTCTGCCGTAGTAACGGTCAACTAGAGAATGAACTCCATTTTACATTTTTACTAGGGGGCATTGGTCTGTGACTGTATGTTAAGTGGTTCTCCATGGACTTATTACTTATTGGCAATTTACATTTAAGTATTTTTTCATGTTCTTCCTCTTCCAAAGCATCATTTGCATTCTTTTGAATGGCAAATGCTCCTAAAAGTCCTTATCCAATCCATGAAAGAGGCAATTCTGAATTTATCACCTAAATAATGCTTCAATCAAAACACACGCACAACAGCGTTTCATGCATAAATGATTCAGGGTGTAGGTTTGGATTTTTCTCTTTTTTCCTATTTGGATCTTGATAGCTCCTTTTTTTAAGAATAAAGAAATGAGGGCCTTATTTGGGTGTTTTGGAATTCAAAAGGGACCTTGCTTGGGCATTTGTCATTCTTCATGTGAAAATAAACCTGCCATTTTTTCTGTCAATAAGAACAATAGTTCAGCAGTAATAAATTAATTTAATTGAACCATTTATCCGTGGTGCTGAACTAAAATTGTTCACTGCAACAATTTCTCACATTTTGACAGTAACCCTTCAAGGCATCTTCTCTTCTTTTTTGGTCAGCGTCAGTCATATCGATAATCGGTACATCATTTATACAAAACAATAAGGGCACAAGTGCGTGATCATTTGTTTGTTTATATACATCTTGCAACAAAATATTTTTAGTTTTTCCCCTTTCTTTTCTAACAGAAAAATGCATGGTACAGTTTGTCAATGGTTCTTCAATTTTCCTGCTAATTTTTGTTTCTATTTTGCAAACTAAATTAACTCTAGTTACATCTAAATCACTGTTATTGAGAAAGTCATTGTGTCAAAATCTTTTGTTTGTCATACCTTTTGTCTAACCAGGTCATTGCTGGTCGTCGGCACGTCGGTATCATGTCTGTGGAACCAGTGGGAAACTATGGTGTTAGGTAAGAACCATTTTGAATAGAACTTAAATCTTTCACTCCTAACTCCTGAGCATCTCCTTGTATCATTTCCTCAGAATAATTTTCGATGATTTGCACAAGACTGGAATATACACATGGGATTACTTTTATCAACTCGGCGCAAACAAGTTTACACTAATGCGAAATTACATCAAGACATTGAAGAAACATGGCCTTAGCAGGGATCCAAAGAGAAGAACATGACATGGTGAGATGGATGATAAAGTTCTTGCTGAAAAATTCATTTAGCAAACCCCATAAGATTTCATCTACAAGTTAGCAAGCAAGGCGTTCCAAGGAAATTCGAGACAATATATTTCTCATCATATTGCATATGTTTTAGATTTTTTTTTTTTTTTTTTTTGTCATTTTTTCCATTAAGACATATTTTTTTTTGTTAAAATATAAATATAAATTTGTCGGTCCCCCTCTGTATTCTAGATATCAAGCTAATGAGAATTATTTTTTCTCCTTTTTTTTCTTTCAAATTTTTTTTTTTTAAAATTATGTGGTAGAATGAAGGGATCATTATAATATATACATAAATAGTTAGGATGCATACAAATAATGACAACCTTGAATTTATTAATATACACTTGTATCTTGAGAGGAGCCAAAAAAAAAGAAAGAAAGAAATATCTATTATATGTATTTGGATAATATTGAAAAGAAATAAATAACCACTCATTATTTGCATGGCTAAACTTTATTTTTCCTTTTATTTCCATCCAATTGGATTGGAAAAAAACAAAGGAACTAGTTGGAATCGAATTCCTTCCAGATATATAAGAAAAAGGAATATTATAGATAATGTTGTGTTTTCTTGGTGGAAAGGAAGGAAACAAAGTAAAATTTTAGAAATAAGTAGAGGGAAGAATTAATTAAAATTTTAATCCACAAAAAATTTGCAATTTAATATTTTTTATTTTATTTAATTCAATTTAAAAAATCAATTTTCTCAAACCGACTTGGGTGAACCTCGACACTTCATATCGATACCCAATTTCTACCTGTACTATAATTAGTTATAGATGATGGTTCAAATGTGGTCTCCACTTTAGGACCACTTACGGACTGTGGTGTGATTTTGGGTACTTTGCAAGAAAAGGTGGGCCGCAGCCACATGTTTTGCCCTAAAACTACCACCACCGCTGCCCATTGCGATGAGTCGTCGCAGTCGAGATCGGCTCCTATTTAAAACCCACGGATTGCCTTCCCTGCTCGTCGCGTCTTTGGATTTATCGCGCCGATCTAGTTTCCCTCCTACTTTCTCGATTCAAGATGTCTGCCTACGTCGGCAAATATCACGGTACCCTTTTTCTACTTGTTGATTCTGCTTTTGTTTTCGGTTTGGAGTTGAAGTAGTTGAACTATTGTTCTTCTTCTTTGTTGGTCATCTGATGTATGATTTGGAGGTGCGGAACTTGTCGATTTCTGAATCTTTGATTAGACCGCGGCGTTTGTTTTGCTAAATAGACTTCAAATCTACGATAATTTTAGACTGACTGTGTCTGGATTATAGTTGTATGGTTCTAAAAGATCTGATTTTGGATTCTTTTAATGTATGTATGGCATTAGGGTTGCTAAAGGAGAGAATTTTTTTGGGTTTTTTTCATGTGGATCTTCGCAGATCTGAACTTTCTCCTATTGTTGGTTGGTTTTAGCAATAGTTGGGGTTTTACTGCTAGAATCGATTGTAATTTGGTGGATTCAGGGTTAGAGGTTGAGGCTATGACAAAAGAAGTTCTCTGACGGTTTGACAATATAGTATTTCCTTCTTTTTCTCCCCTTATTATTACTCTTGCATAAGTAGGAGCAGCACCTTAGTAGTTGATGAAAAACAATCTGATTTTTTTTTTTTTTTAGAATTCTCAGGAATTCAAGACAATAAAAAAAAAAAAAATCTATAGCATTATATCAAATAGTCACGTACATATCCATAATCTATGATTCCTAATACATGAATGGAATTTCAATTCTCATTTCCAAACCTTAAAATAATTTTTTGTTCGAGAAATTGGTTCCAAACAAGCTGCTATAGTTATATAGCTTGTTTGTCTCATCGTTCTCCTTATCCATTATTCGTTCAGTAGATTTCGAACCTCTATCAGTTTTGCACTTACGATGTCTTTTAGATCTCAGTCATAAACTTATCATTCTAAATTTCTAGTCCATAACTCTATAAGTACATAAGTTGATAATTATTAACTAGCTACACAAATTCTATATTAGATCGAAGACTATGGTGGACCAATCAAACATATTTGCATATTCTTGTATGCGTTGTGACTGATTTTAAGTTTCCTTTGTATTGATCTGCTTGAATCTTGTGAAGATTGATTTACTATTACTTAACTGTTAAACATGGTTAGTGGACTTTTTTGGTAATTCATTATACATATCAAAAAGTTTCTCAAATCTATCAGTATCATGCAAAATCTACTTGTAGATGTTGGTTATGATTCAATGTACAAATGTTCCCTGGTGTTCCTTTTGCATTCCTTTCATGGAAGCTTGTTATAGTTTGTTCTACTGCATTTCATTTACTAAAAGAACTTGACCGTCTCTTTTATCATTATCTTATTGAGAATATAATAAAAAAATTCTATTTGATTTAGTAAGCAGCTTTTACCTGTTTGAATTAGGTTCTTCCTCATGCTGAGTAAGATTGTTGCTAAATTTCTAACTATATAGTCTATTTTGCCCTACTAACACAGTATGTCTTTGTCTTGCAGATGAGCTTATTGCCAATGCTGCTTACATTGGCACCCCTGGGAAGGGTATCCTTGCTGCTGATGAGTCGACTGGTACTATAGGTAAGCGCCTTGCCAGTATCAATGTGGAGAATGTTGAGGAAAACCGCCGTGCGCTCCGTGAGCTTCTCTTTTGCACACCTGGTGGCCTCCAATACCTCAGTGGTGTTATCCTCTTTGAGGAGACTCTCTACCAGAAAACTGCTGATGGCAAGCCCTTTGTCGATGTCCTCAAGGAGGGTGGAGTCCTTCCAGGTATCAAGGTAGACTCGGGCACTGTTGAACTTGCTGGCACCAATGGAGAAACCACTACCCAAGGACATGATGACCTCGGCAAGCGCTGCAAGAAGTACTATGAGGCCGGTGCTCGCTTTGCCAAGTGGCGTGCTGTTCTCAAGATTGGTCCCAATGAGCCATCTCAATTGTCAATCGATGCAAATGCTAGTGGTCTGGCACGCTATGCTATCATCTGCCAAGAGAACGGTCTTGTGCCAATTGTGGAGCCAGAGATCCTTGTTGATGGTCCACATGATATCAAAAAGTGTGCTGATGTTACAGAGCGGGTGCTTGCTGCGTGTTACAAGGCACTAAATGACCACCACGTCCTCCTGGAAGGAACCCTGTTGAAACCAAACATGGTTACACCTGGGTCAGAGTCAGCAAAGGTGACTCCTGAGGTGGTTGCTGACTACACTGTCCGAGCGCTCCAGAGGACTGTTCCTCCTGCCGTTCCTGCTATTGTTTTCCTTTCAGGAGGACAGAGTGAAGAGGAAGCTACTTTGAACTTGAATGCCATGAACAAGTTGAAGGGGAAGAAGCCGTGGTCACTTTCCTTCTCATTTGGCCGTGCCCTGCAGCAAAGCACTCTCAAGGCGTGGCAAGGGAAGGCTGAGAATGTGGAGAAGGCAAGGGCTGCCTTCCTCACCCGGTGCAAGGCGAACTCAGAGGCAACATTAGGTGTCTACAAAGGTGACGCCGCTGGAGGTGAAGGTGTCGCAGAGAGCCTTCATGTCAAGGACTACAAGTATTGAATGTGCTCTTGCAAATCTTTATGTTGAGTGTGTTTAAGACCTAGACATGTTTTCATTGCTGCATTATGGGATGTCCCTTAATAAGCTTAGACTTTTGCTATCGAAATTACATACTGTTTTATATGTTTCGTTATGTGACTGATTTGCCTATCTTTTTCTCTTCCCGTTTACTTGGGTGGAAGATATGAGATTGATATATTGTTCTTGTCTTTTATATTCTTGTATAATCTGAAAATAATCTGGTCAGTTATAGTTTCTAGTTGATAATTTATATTGACTACTTGGCAGCTGGTGGCTCCATTTTAGTAGAAATTTCTTAAAGCCTTATTAACTACACAATGTTCTCTGATCATGAATGTTACTAAAATTGAATCGATAATAAAGTATATTAATTCAAAGATGATTAAGTACAACACTCAATTTATTACATACACACCAATCTTAAGTATAAATTTTTCTTCAATTTTCATTACTCTTGAACCACAACCAAACAACCAATGCCTTCAACACCACTGCTAGCATCAATATCAACATCCGATTTCTTTCGTCTTATAGCTTCGAGCGCGTCCTCCACCTCCTTCATCATTGGCCGTTCATTCCCGTTTAATTTGAGGCACCTCTCTACAAGCTTCGCCATTCTTTCAACAATTTCTTCTTTGGCTTCATTTAGAACTATGGGATCAAGGATCTCATGAAGTGACTTATCTTTCAATGAACCTAAGAAGTCCATAACTAGCTAGGTGTCTCACCTCATTGTTTTTTTGGTAAGGAATTGCTGCCCTTCCTGTCAAAAGCTCTGCAAGAATTGCAGACTTAAAGTTATACACATCACTCTTTTCGGTTAACCTTCCTGTTTGATGGTACTGAGGATCCAAGTATCCGTAGGTTCCTTGAACCATTGTAGTTACCGAATTTGTTTCACAAGTAACAACTCTTGAAGCACCAAAATCGGCTAGTTTTGTGATAGTTCTTTCATCAAGTAGAATGTTGCACAATTCAACATCTCTATGAAAAATTGTTATAGAAGTTTCAGAGTGTATATAATGTTGGGGCTGTAAGGTTGTAAATAAAATTTATATTGAAAATATATAAGAAAGATCATAGGCTTATAAAAGAAATATATCTCAATTGGTACGAGAACTTTTGAGTAAAAATCAAAAATAAAACTATGAGAGCTTAAGTTTAAAGTGGACAATATCATATCATTGTGAATATATTTAAATTTCTTCGATTCTTACCATTGATATCAGAGGCCGAACTGCTAGAAGGTCTAACCGCCGATTATGCATAAGAGTTTGGTCAAATCGAATTATGTGAGTAGAATATTGATCTCGAATAAAGAAAGTGGGGACTCCTGTGTCCGGATCAAGAAGACGAGGACCAGATGTCAGCTAAAGAAGACTTAGTTACTGCTAGACAAGGAAAACCTAGTATGTCAGGTGGATCAAGGCACAGGAAAACCTAGTGGGTCGAGCATCGGAGGTGAGATGGATAGGCTTTCTACTGTGATCTTTTTGTTGAAAATACATGGAAAAGATCATGCGCTTATAAGAAAAAGCTATCACAATTGATATGAGGTCTTTTGGGTAAAACCTAAAAATAAAATCATGAGAAAGATCATGTGATCCTTTCATTGAAAACACATGAGAAATATCATGGGCTTATAAGGAAAAAATATTATCATTGGTATGAGACCTTTTGGATAAAGTCTAAAAATAAAATCATGAAATCTTAGGTCAAAATGAAGAATATCATAGTAGAGATATTTAAATTTTTTCGGTACTAACCTATAAGATAGTGCTAGCAATTTCGTAGGCGAGATCTTCAAATGATAAAGGCTGAGTGTGTTCACGGTCAATAAGTTGATCAAAGAGTGTTCCACACGATATAAACTCAAATACAAGCAGAGGAACTTCTGTTTCTAAGCAACACACAAAGAACTGAACCACATTTTTATGGCTGTTTTGAGAAAGAATGAAAACCTCATTGATGAATTGCCCGATCTCGCTTTCGTTTGTTATCTTTGGCCTTTTGATTGCAGCTACTGATCTGATAAAATTCGAATGTACACATTTCCATGACCTCTGCGATAATTTAAGTTTTATCAAATAATTGGCAGCCTTTTCCATTACAGTTAGCTCCTAGATCATCCTTTCAATATGAGCATTCACATTGGTGTTAATACGTGAATGTTATAACACTCAAATGGTGTTATAAATCAGTATGGATGCATGTTATAACACTTATAGATTAACAACGCACAATTCTTTAAACACGGTTAATGAGCAGATTTTATGTAAAAAATTAAAAAAATAAAATAAAATTTGGATATACATCTAATAAAAAAAAAATGATAAACTCAGTTAGCCTTATTGATTATCTCTGAGGGTGGTCGGTCCGGTCCCACGGAAGTTTCCTACCAGCCACTAGGGTAAATCGGGAAGCGTTTGCTGTGGATGGCTCAGAAGTCCAGCGTCCCAAGTTACGATTCTCATTTAGAGGAATTGGATATACATCTAATGAATAAATAGATAATGGAGCTTGTAAATAATCAATATTAATATTAAAATGCAGGACAAAATATACTTCTGTAGAGAACAAAACTTTGATTGCAGTAATGTTTGTAATGATTATGGAAGGGAAAAAAAAATGAAAATTAATTAAAATATTTTCACTCTGATTATTATTGTTTTTTTTTCCCCTATTGAGCAGAAAAATATTTTCCTCGCGGTGGTAGTTGATTGCGGGCCCGTGGGGCCAATAGGCGACGATCGGAATAAGTCCTTCGTTCAGCTCATAAAAGTCCTGTCCAGTCGACCCATTCAAAGAGAACCAGAACCGATCCAAAAGGAAGGAGTAGCTACACGAATTGGACAACGAGGTAATACGATGACATTCATCCTCGATGAGGTGTAGCTTCTTCCGTCTGCAATGTTGTCATCGGGGCAGTTGGTTGTGATGGGATGTAATACGGTGGGTTGGTAGGTGCCGAGGTCGATGTCGATGATTTGGATGTCGCGGTAGTAAGTTTGGAGTCGATCGTATTGCAGACAACGTTGAAGCCGATGGCAAAGCTTTGCCATCGGCCTCGATGCCAAAGGGGAAGGGGATGTTTGTTAAGATAATTGACCGAGAGAAAAGAGGCAACTAAAATAAACTTTTTAATTGATAATTTGTCCATGAGACATATAATTTATAGAGATAATAAAGTGCTAGAGCAATTGAAAGATTAATAAAGAAAATGTCTAATAATTAATGTGTCCTAATATAAACTTGATTTGATTCGGTCAATGACTTATTGAATAATTCTCTTTTGCCCCGATAAATTCAACGGGAGATCTCTGAAGTTGAGTTTACTTGCTAGTCTATTGAAACGTTGTCTGGATAATGACTTAGTTAAGATATCAGCAATTTGATCCTCTGCAGAAATAGAAGAGACCAATAATTGTTGAGTCGCTACACGCTCTCGAACAAAATGAAAATCAATTTCCATATATTTTGTGCGAGCATGAAAGATTAGATTTGCCGTGAGATATGTTGCTCCAATATTATCACACCAAATTTTTTGTGCAATATTTAATGTAAGATGAAGTTCAGAGAGAAGTGATTGAAGTCAAATAATTTCAGATGTTATATTTGTAATAGATTTATATTCTGTCTCCGTGCTTGAACGAGATACCGTAGGTTTTTTTTTTCAAATTCCATGAGATAAGCTTTCGTCCAAGAAATATTGCATATCCACTAGTAGAGCATTTGTCTTCAAGAAAACTTGCCCAATTCGCATCACTATATGCATGTAAATCTAGAGATGATTGACGATATAAAAGAAGTCAACGTAGAATAATACCTTTGAGATAGCGAAGTATTCTCTTTATATCTTCCCAGTTTTGTTAAGCTCTAATAATACTTCGATAAATCTGAGGATCAGACATAGCAGGAGAAGGTGCAGAGAAGGTAGTGTTGGGACCTTTACGCCGGCTAGAGGGGGTGAATATGCCGGTCATCCAAATTGATAGTTTCCTATGCTTGTTAGTGCACAATGAAAATATAAAATAAAAACTAACAAGAAGAAAGCTAAACTAAACAAAAACACAAGTACCAAACGTAACACGGTTGTTTAACGTGGTTCGAAGATTAGAACTCCTGCTCCACGGCTGTCCGTAAGGTGGATGATCCTGATCCGTTGGTGGATGATTCCTCATACAACCTCTGGCTAGCTCTCGCAACTCTTTGTGAGTGGAGAAACCTCGTCACAACCCTTCTGAGACCTCTCGGATGTACTTGGATCACACTTGAGCTTGGGAGACTACTAATAGGGTTGACTACCACTATTTCATTAACGTTGCTCAAGATTCCCGAGCTTTCTTAAATAGAGATAGAAGCACCTCGCCACCAGTCAACTGATAAGTATATCAGTCGACTGGTCCTTTGTAGAAATACGATTGTTACACTCCAACAGCTCGTTAACAGTCGACTGGTCAGTCGACTGCTTCACAAACACTAGTCGACTACCCTTCATGGGCTGAGCGAACAGAAACATTCTGTTTGCTCACATTCGACTGCACAGTTGACTGCTACGGTAACAGTCGATTGCGCAGCCGACTGCTACAATATCACTATAGTACGCATTAGCTGATAAAACTCTAAAGCTAGGGTTTCTCTTCCCGAGTACATTTCTCTCACACTCGGCCTCACCCGACCAACCTAGACCTAACCTTCTAGCCTCCACCATTAGCCTTGCGCCCCTTAGATGCTCCACATCCTTCACGCCTTACCTTCAAGAACTTCCTTCGGCCTCGGTCCTTTATTGTCGAGTCTTCCTTTGCTTACCAAGTCACACTTGGGCTTACGTTGCCAAGGCTCCGCCTTGGACTTACACCACTAAGTCTCTACTTAGATTTTCCTCCTTTGCCAAAATCACACTTGGACTTTCTTTGTTGTACTTATATCCTGCACACTCACAATGCATATCAAATACAACAATAAACCTAACTTAAACCTTTACCCAAACATCAAAACCTAAGATACCTAGATTGCTCCAATAGGTAGTAATAGCAATTGGTGTGGATACCGGACGTGCTCCATCCATTTAGCTCTATGAAGAAGCCTAGTAATATATTTGATCTGAGAGAAGAGACAACTCTTTTCATGTGGAATAAGTTCAATATCAAGAAAAAAAGAGCATTATCCAAATCTCGAGTAGGAAATTCTTGATTGAGAAGACTTAATAAAGTTGTGATGCCCTTTTGATCATTGTCATTACTAAAATGTCATCCACATAAATGAGAAAGAATATCATAGATCCATCAATATATTTATAAAATAGAGACAAGTACGTTTTTGATCAAGAAAATTCTTAAGTTTGTAACCAATTAGATAATCGATGAAGCCATGTGTAAGGAGCTTGTTAATGACCATATAAGGATTTCTTAAGTTGGCTTGGTAGGTGTCGAGGTCCATGTCGACGATTTGGATGTCACGGTAGTAGAGTTTGGAGTCAATCGTGTTGCAGACAATGTTGAAACAGGTGGCGAAGCAGCCAACCTCGATGCCGAAGGGGAAGGAGATGTCTGTTACGATAATTGAACGAGAGAAAAGAGGTAACTAAAATAAACTTCTTAATTGATAATTTGTCCATGAGGCATACAATTTATAGAGATAATATAGCGCTTGGGCAATTAAAATATTAATAAAGTAAAGGTCTAATAATTAATGTGTCCTAATACAAATTTGATTTGATCCGGTCAATGGCTTATTAAATAATTCTCGTTTACCCCTGACAAATTCAACAAGAGGTCTCTGATGTTGAGTTTGCTTGCTAGCCTATTGAAACGTTGTTTGGATAATGGCTTAGTAAAGATATTAACAATTTGATCTTCTGTAGAAATAGAAGAGACTGATAATTGTTGAGTCGCTACACTCTCGAACAAAATGAAAATTAATTTTCACATGTTTTGTGCGAGCATGAAAGATTGAATTTGTTGTTAGATATGTTGCTCCAATATTATAACACCAAATTTTTGGTACAATATTTAATGTAAGATGAAGTTCAGAGAGAAGTGATTGAAGCTAAATAATTTTAGTTGCTATATTTGCTATAGCTTTATATTCTGCCTTCGTGGTTGTACGAGATATCATAGATTACTTTTTCAAATTTCATGAGATAAGAAATATTGCATATCCACTAGTAGAGTATCTGTCTTTAGGAGAACTTGCCAAATCTGCATCACTAGTTGCATGTAAATTTTGAGATGATTGATGATATAAAAGAAATCCATGTAGAATATTACATTTGAGATAGCAAAGTATTTTTTTACACCTTCCCAGTTTTGTTCAGCGGGAGTATGCATAAATTTATTGCAAATGTAATATCAGGTCATGTGATAGTGATATATTGTAAAGCTCCAACAATGCTTCGATAAATCTGGGGGATTAGACATAGCATGAGAAGGTGTAGAGAAGGTAGTAATAGCAAGGATTTCTTGAGTTAGCAAACATGAGATAAAAATTGTAGATGAATGAACCCAGGTGGTTGCTCCATAAATATAGTTTCCTCAAGATGATCGAAGAAACTCATTTGAAATGTCTAATTATCGTACATGCCAATTAGAACTAACAACTATCGATAATAATAGTTTGACAGATGTAATTTTGATGACTGGGCTAAAAGACTCATTGAAATCAATACTTGGTTGTTGACTAATTTCTTTAGCTACAAATCTAGCTTTGTGTCGCTCAAGAGAACCATAAGATCGATGCTTAAGATAGAATATCCATTTAGAGCCCACAACATTCATGGAGGGAGTGCGTGGAATAGACTCCATGTTCCATTGCGAAGAGGAAGTATACTGAGATGGTGATTTTGATGGACTTGTATTATATGAGGATCCAGTGTTAGAAGACATATTATCTTCGACTGGTAAGGCTTTCAAGATTGGAGCAGTAACTTGAGGTGATTATGATGATATAGGGAAGTAATCAGAAAGCTCTGGAACATGACCTAGGATGTCATCACTCCTGACAATATTAGGTGGCATCAAAAATGTGCCACCTGTATTTGGAGGAGAGATTGAAGAATCTATAGGACCGTCTTGGGACGGTAGACGGAGGTCGATAACCTACAAAATTAGAAATAAAACTATCTTGAGCAAACTAGCAGGGATTCAACGTTAGTTTGACATAACAACTAAAATAATCATAAAAAAATAGAGGCTCACAAGATTTTACTTGGTTACTGAAGGTTGTCTTGTGCTCCTTGGATCTCATTAGGGTCCCATGTCCCCAGATTAAAATTTTCACAAACAAAACTTATCCGGAAGGGATGAGTTTCCGAGACACAACCAACTCATTGTCATGCTAATATCCTTGAGCAATTACTTGAACAAACTTGTTGTTCAAGTAATACAACTCGTTAGGTTAGTTAGCCGCGGA
>JBAMIE010000114.1:4384231-4404113 GCA_037177295.1 Kaempferia parviflora
TTTATCGCTTATTTCGATCCTACAAAAAGCACCTCAAGTGTTCGGAGCTCCCACTGGTGTGTTGGCACCAGGGATGGATCTCCCTCCCATTTGTGGAGCCGCTCCTTCGTCCTTATTTTTTTTAAATTATTTTTTATTTGTTAATTATTTTTTTATTTGTTAAATAAAATAAAACAAAAAAAGTGTAGAAGTAGACGTTGAAGAAGAGATGTTAAACAACGGCTAATTGCTAGTCGTTGTTTAACTTCAATTTTTTTTAATTAAAAAAACTCTATAAATACATGACCAACTCTTATTTTTTTCATTCATCTCTCCATTCTCTATTTCTTTCATCCTTTCATTCTCTATTTATATTCGAGATGGATGAAAATTGTAATACTTCTTTCACAAATCTTTTGAATTCTTCGAATGTGGAAGAACATACATCTTCCCACATTTCTCCAAATGTCCAATTTCCTCAATTTTTCTCTCATACGCAATACCGCCCAAATTTTTAAAATATTTCATATGTTCCATAAGGTCTTCCAAATTTTCAAAGTTCTCAAAATTTTGAAAATTTCCTTTAGAGTAACGCCGCCCTAGCTCCATTTGGTATATATCCACTCCAAGATTGGTCGCCCATGAGCAACCAATTTGGAATGCCTTCTCTACCTTTCGTATTTTCACCTCCTCAACCATAAGTTATGTTTTCGAATGAAGTAAAAAGGGCTACTATCGATCCATCTATCAGCGACAAAGAACCTTCAATGTCATCGTCTGTTCTAACATCTGAGTAACCACCACACTCATCACAAGAAGTATGTGAAGTCAAATCGGAGAAAGATGATTCAAAACGAAGATTTTGGTCTCTCGATGAAGACATGGTCCTTGTAAAGTCATGGGCAACTATCAACACCGACGCAGTCATTGGTAATGACCAGAAGGATCAAGTTTTTTGGAAACGTATAGCTGATGATTACAACAAGCATCAGGTCATTGGAAGTATGAAGAGAAGCTATCAGGTGCTAAAATCACATTACTATAAGTTTGCGCCAATGGTAAATAAATTTTCTACAACCTATAATAATTTGTATACTCATCGTCAAAGTGGATGGAGTGACGAAAATGTATTGGAGAATGTACTGAATATGTGGAAAGCCAACAATAAGAATAAGGATTTCAAGTATATGCATGTATGGAGGGTTCTCAAAGAGTATAAGAAATATGCTCAACAATCAGTTGCTCATTCCTCTAACATGAAGGAAGGACATCTGAATAAGGAGGAAACACTTCATCATCAAATCCAAATCTAGATACGAGTGTTGATATGGATGACTCTAAAGGTCGCATTCATCCGATAGGGCAAAAGACATCGAAGAGGAAGCACAAATCCAAAGTTAGAGAGGACGACACAATGGAACGAAGCATCGACAAAGAATGACAAGATATTAAAAAATATCAATTGGAAAAAATGGCTTTACAAAAAGTCAAGATCTTCCATAAGGATTATAAAATTCTTATGAAGGATACTAGTGAGATGACACCTGGATAGCTTCGGATACATGAGTAAATGGTTGAAAAAAATTAAGCAGAGACATAGCCTGGAATAGATGTGTTTAAGGTTATTTTTTTATATATTATTATAATTTATGTCTTTTTATTTGATGTATGGTAATATTTATGTATTCTATCTTAATTATTAATGTTATTCTGAGTATTAGCAATTTATGGATTTAAATTCTATAAAAATTTAATTATATATAAGGTAAAATATGAATGAAATATAAGAAATTTATATATAATGAAAAAATATGGGACCACGAAGAAGTTGTTGAGAGGTTTTTGACAGTGGAGAGATATATATGGTTATTTACTTTTGATGTGGTATGGATGTGACAAAAAAAAGCTCTCCAAAAGTATCCACAATTATGAATGCTCTAAAGACTTAGGAAAACAAATAAAAGAATTCTACTTTGAATTTCAATAAAGACAAATGTTCTAGAGATTAACTTTTAAATACGTATAAGTTGTGCTCAGAGTTTATTAGATGAAAATGTATATATTTAGAATTAATTCGGTAAAATCTAGACTCCAAAATTATAAAAATCAATTGTATTAAAAATGATTAAGAATTCAATTCATTTATAAATAACTAAAATGTCTTTCTTAATCTCCCAAACTTGTGATCATAATTCCATTTTTTGAGTAACAAATAAAAAGATCAAAATAGTGACTTGGGTGAATTCCTTTAACCTCAGCCAACATTATATCCCATTATTTTCTATAAAAAAAAGGAACACCAATGAAAATATAACTAGCATTAGAAGTAATCAAACACCTCCCGAAGTACGAAAACATTCGAGGTTACTTAGAGTGATAGTTCCACCTCGAATATAATTCCATCCACCTCGAATATAACCTCGAACATTCGAGGTTAATTTTTTTTTAGAGTTATAAACTCGCCAATTCTCTTTGGATTCTAGCCTTCTAACAACTCATGTGCATACTTCCATTCAACTCTTTGAATCCTCAAGAGTTCAGCTTGCTCAAGTAACCAAATTGAGATGAAATTGTATCATGATAAACAAATTCGGATAAGCCAATGAATTGAGCCATGCCACCTCAGTACGTTGACACCCTTCACCGAGATCTAGGCTTTGACTTGAGCTCGCAATTTGTTCATATATGCTTATGTATTTTAATAATTATGGATTATAAAATGGAACATGATAGAAATGGATTCGCTTAATTGGGACAAACTTTACAATGGATAACGTACAATATACACGTCTCCCATTTCCACACACTTTAACGACAAAAATTAATTAATTAATAAAACGAAAGCAACAAAAATAATATAATAATAAATTCTAAGTGTTGGGGTGTTAATTACCTCTTTGTCGACTATCGGTTTCCTAGTCTGTATTTTTTAATTCGTAGTTTATTAAACTATTTAATTTAAAGGTGACTGATTCGATCCCATAAAAAAATTTTAATGGGCTATCGTTGTAAATAGGGAAGAGCGGATGAGCCATAGTGGGTGATCTAGCATCACGAATGATTCAAGTATCACACTTGTTTGGAAGTGTACGTCTAGTATAGAAATCGAACCTTGAGTCATAGCGGGTGATCCAACATCACGAATGATCCGAGTACCTCAAATAATTGAAAGCGTCTAGAATAGAAATTGAACCCTTGTTGCATGTGTATATCATGTTATGACCAAGAGAATTAAAACATCTTCATAATGGTACGATGTTATCAGCTTTGGGTTTAAGCCCTTGTGATTTTATTTTTATGGTCTACCTAAAATGTCTCATACCAATAGAGATGTCTTTCTCTTTTAAATCCAAAATCTTTTTCATGTGGTTTCAACATGAGATTTTATTTGTAACCTCAAAAATTCCCCCTCAATTAAAGGATCATAGATCCCCTCAAGCGAAAAGGTTATTTGTTTGACATCCGATCATTGACCCACCAGGTCTTCCTACTCCTCGGCCCAACCAACTTACTAGGTCTTTCTTCCCCTCGGTCTATACGATTTACTATGACTTCTTTGCTCCTCAGTCCAACTGATTTATTAGGTCTTTCTTACCTAGTTGCAACTAGAGCTTCTCTCCTCTTGATCCGGATACATATATAGGAGTCTCCACTTCCTTTATTCGAGGTTAATTTCTACTCACATAGCTCAACTAGACCATAGTTCTTATGCAATCACTAGTTAGACCTCCTAGCAGTTTATGTTTTGATACCAATTGTAAGAATTAAAAGAATTTAGATATCTCTATAATGGTATGATATTGTTCACTTTAAGTCTAAATTCTTATAATTTTATTTTTTAGTTCTACCTAAAAGGTCTCATATTAATAAAGATATACACATAATTTTATTTATAACTTTGTAACCTGAATATACCATTCTAATCCAGGTTATTAAGCTAGAGTTGAACTAGATGAAATTAAGTTGGTTTTGAAGTAAAATTTGATGGTATCAAGTTGAACGAGATGAATATATGAATTAAATGAATCTTAAATTTAATTAATATTATATATATATATAGTGTTATCCTGCGCGCCGCACAGTGCACGACTGTGCGCGCGCAGGTAACAACCGGTGTGCGTCGGTTTTTTTTTAAATATAACATTATTTAGTAAAAAAATTAATAATTTTATAAATATAAATTTTAAACATCCAATTATACCCATAAATATCTAAAATTGGGTCATTTTTAATTTTTCTTTTAATCTAATACTATAATTTAATTAGGAAGTCTAAACTCTATAGATATTTTTTTTAAACTTTTTAACCCCTAGAGTTCACACGTCCCAATTGATTTATAGTATTCAAATGATAAAATTTTAAAATTTAACCTTTAGGGTTCAGACTTTTTAATTGAGTTATAGTATTAAGTTAAAAGAAAAATTAAAAATAGACTAATTTTAGATGTTTAATTTTTTATTGATTAAAAAAAAACCAACGCACACCGGCTGTTACTGTACACGCACAGTGTGTGTGTGTGTATATATATATATATATATATATATATATGACATTCATATGCGACACTCAGCGAAAGATATCTTTTATGTACTAAAAGACACCTTTAAGAGTGTCGTGCATAAAAGTCACGCACGCATATTGTGCGAATAATATTTCCTTTTATATTATATATATATATAATTTTAAAATTGATGTCCTCAACATTTAATATTTTTTAAAACATTCTTTATATTTATTAATATTAAAATATTTCCTGAGATTTCTATTACACTATTAAAATATCAAAAATATCTATCTGCTTTTCATAGATAAAGACATTTTTGATAATAAAACAAATTCATATTAAAAATTTTGAGAATTTTTAAAAAGGCTATTATAAAGGAATTTTTGATAATACTCTTTTATTGATAAATACTATTATAATTTATTGAAAATAAATTAATTTTAGTATTGATGGATGCGTTCTACTATGGTACTATTGATTTTACTTGAAAATTTTCATGAATATAATAATTACTCAAGGATTCTCTTTCATTACAATTAATAATTTTAATAATTTATTATAGCAAAAATTACACGAGTAAATCACTCCTATTAATTAATTACTAGTGCAGATATTATTTTAATTTATTAGTGTTTAAAGTTTTCCTGAGCATTTATACCTATTAATTACTGAAAGGATAATTTTATTACGTGTATAATTAAATTTTAATACTTTACGCTAAATACCTATATTCAGCTTAAAGATTCAAAAAAAAATATTTTAATTTTCCATGTAAATCACTTAAAATAAAAATATAATATATATTTTAAAAATTCTTTTTAACACGCAACTCGATAGGAGGTCAATATTATTAATAAAAGAATATTATAAATGTTAAAAAAATCTAAATAATATTTTAAAGATTTTTACTTTTTTTATAATTATTGAACATGTAGTTTCCGTATTGGAGTATTACGTCGTCTCATAGGTTGCTTGTGTAATTATAAAAAACAATTTTGCATTATAAAAATCAACCTACGACAAATTGCATTGCACAACCACAATAATCACCTTCCAATCCACAAACTAATATATATATATATATATATTTTTTTTTGATATCCTGTCCGATACTTCGTGCGCGACTTATGATCAGTAACATCCGACGTAGATGATCTGACACAGTAAAAATCTATTTTTTTTAATCTCTCTCTTCCTCTCATATTCTGCATACAACAGCTTTCTCTCTTAAAATAAAATACTTTCTTCTCTCTCCTATGATTACATGCAGTTGCCGTTGTCATACTTGAAATTTTGGTGGCACGAGTCGAGCTTAAAAAAAGGGCCCTCTTACAACATTTTATTTATTGTTATTTTTGCAAAAAAAAAATTTACAAAAAAAAAATCATCTGAACTTTAAAATAATCCTCCTTTTGACGTGTGATCAAAAGTATACCAATAATCATATACTACACTACATCTCACTTTCGTTTTATCTACAAAAGTATCATACACATTGATGTAATTTTTGTTAAATTATCTACCCAACGTATTATAAGAATTATTTATTCCTCCTGATTTATGTATAGAGTGCAATCTAGTATAATTGAATAATATTTTACTTCTTTGATTTTTCTAAGAACAGTAGATTTTACTTAACTTATCAACATATTTGAATCAATTCATTTTTAAATTTTGTACCAATATATGTGCAAAGTGTCTCATGTGTTTGAATATGTCATATATGCATGCTCTTGTATTATGTGATCGAACTCAATAATTATATCAATCATTTGTAAAAAATTATTATTATTCTCAACATAAAACCTTTCACAATTTCCTCAATATGTTATATTATTTTTTATAAGTATATAGACAACAACAATTATTCTTTTTAAAACTAATCTCCATTGTTGTGAAAAGATAAATTGCTACTACAAGAGAGGAAACAAAAACTTATTGCTTTAGATGCTTACAATTGGTGATCGGAAGATAAGAAAGTTGGTTGTTGTTGGTTTTCTAGAAAAAGAAGAAGAAAACAACAGCGTTGTTGTTGTCGTCGAAGAAGAACATAGCAAAAGGAAGAAGGAAGAAAATAAAGAGAGAAGGAAAAAAGGAGAGTGGCGACAGTGGGTTGTTGCATGAGGAGAGAAAAAGAAGAAAATAAAGTTTTCTCTAAAATATCCTAATTTATTAATGAACTGAACTGATTTAACACATTAATTTGGTTCGACCATAATTTAGCTAAAATAAGTTCAAAACAACAACATTGTTGTTGTTATCGAAAAAGAACAAAGCAAAAGGAAAAAATGAAGAATAAAGGGAGAAGGAAAAAGGAGAAGAAGTCCGCGTCAAGCATAATCTCGATTTAGATCGGATCCAATCCAATTTAAAAACTGCATTTTCGTTTCGTGTTTGTCAATTTGATTTGTTTATTTAATATGATAGTCTAATTTTTGTGCCCCTCTAGAAAGTGGGCCTGAGGTGAGCGCCTCTTGGACCTCACCTCAGGTTCGGGCCTAGCAGTTGCAGCAAAATTATTTCTTCTCTTTTCTGAAGCAGTTGTAACAAATTGTTGCAACTACTTGAGGTAGTTGCAACAACTTATTGCAGCTAGTGCAGCTAGTAGCTGCAACTATAGTTTGCAGAATCGCGATTCTGGATCGTAGGATCGTGCAGAATCGCGATTCTGCAGCACAAATCGATCTAAGATCATGTAGAATCATTTTTTTTACAGTAGGATCGCAGCAGAATCGGCAGGATCGGAACATAATCGGTAGGATCGGAGCAGAATCGAGGGAAACTTTGAGAGGTCATAACTTTTGACTCGGATTGAACCACGAGACCTATAATATATTAAATCGAAGCTCGTTCAGAGATCTTTAATTACCACTTAGTTTTAAATCTAAAAAATATCATTTAAAGTCTTTTTGGGACACAAGATTTTATCTTTTTTATTATCTTTTTTTAATCTTTTGCGGAACTAGGGTATGATTTTGAGATTATTTAAGCATATATTTAATTATTTTTGAGTTAGATTTTAATCTAAAATATTCTACCATTTCTTTTCATTAAAATTATGAATTTTTAGATGTATATTATATAGTATACTGCAGAGTCAACAAATTTTTAGAATATTATTTCCGACGTTTATATTCGAATCAAAGAATTCAATAGTTTCTGCTATGTAGCTTAGGTGATTTGTTGGCCTTTAAATTGGATCATATATAAACCAAGGGAACATTTTTGAGATTGAATGTGATTATTATTATTATGTTAATAAAAATTTTATATTTTTTCATATAACTATTATTGTACGAGAATAGTAGTTAAATAAAATTACTTAGTTAATTTAAATTTATACATGTAATAATGTATTTTGATATTGATGATAAATGATTAAGTATATATGTAAAATTAGTAATCTATTTATATGTAAATAAATTTTAGATATTTTTCTAACATGTATTATGAAATTTTAATGATTTTTAGTAGGATCGTACGATTCTACGATCTGATCCTGATCCCAAATCGATCATCCTGCGTAGGATCGCGATTCTATAAATATTGTTGCAACAAGCTGTTACAGTAGTGACAGTTACTAGGTGCTACAACTATGACAGTTAGTAGTTGTTACAACTGCCACAACTGTGGCAACTAACTAACTGCCACAACTGTGGCAACTAACTAACTGCCACAACTATCACAACTTGTGGCAGCTACTGAATGAAATAATAGGAGAGATAATAACGAATTTTTTTACATGCAGATGAGAGAGGAAAGAGAGAAAAATTATTGCATGTAGGTGAGAGATTAAAAAAAATTAGATTTTTGCTGCATCAGATCACCCACGTCGGATGTCGCTCACAAATCGCGCATGAAGTGTCAGGCAGGATATCAAATTTCTCTGTCTATATATTTTGGAAAATAGCATTTAAAAATTAGAAAAATAAAAAGATCAATGATGTTATTTTTTTTAAAATTATTTTGATTAACAATTTCAAAACCACATAGGGTCCTTTAGATAATTTCAAAGTTCTTAGGAGTATTTTTAAAAAGAGCAATGATACGCTCAAAGAAAAAATTTAAGGAAAAGCTCAATGACAGACACATAGAATCGTCAATTTGGGTTGGGGCCGTCGGATTGGCCCACCTCGCCAAACAATTTAAGCAGGTTGGGTTAAAATTTTATCAACCCAAGCCCGCCATGGGTTGACCCGCCAAGGCCCGCGACGAGTTGGGTTGACCCACGAGTTGAGAAACTCATGTAAGTCAAGTTTTTTGTCAATTTATTATTCTTTGTTATGATTTTAAAATAAAAATATTACTTTTTATCCAACATTATTACTTATTTGTGTCCATTTACATTTAAAATGTTTATTTCTAGATACATTTAATTGATGAAACTTTTCCGAGGTAAACGTTGAAGATATAAAACTTTTTATTATTATTATTTTTTTATGGGCCCGCGGATTAGCCCGCCTAACTCGCAATCCGCCTTAGATTGGGTTGGGGATTTCCCAACTCGCTAAAATATCGGGTTGGCCCGTCCTGCACCACCACAGGTTAGCTCGTCTGACAGATCTACAGACACATAATGATGGAGTACATCATTTCACTTTTTGTAAGTTTCATCATTTTATATATCTGTCATTAAGATTTTTTTAAAATTTTTTTTTTCTCTGTAAATTATTTCTCTTTCGAAGAAAAACTTACGTGTGGGGGCAAAATGAAATTTTACCCTATTTAAATCTAATATTTAAAATAAAATAGGAATCCATTATTAAGGAAATTGCTTATTTGTTAAACTAATAACATCAAACACTGAGCGAAGGAGAGAAGAAAAGAGACGGCGGACGCCAAGAATAATTTAAATCGAGTTGAATCCCGAACATTAAACAATTTTTTTTTTAAGAAATGGAAAAGTCATTAAAAAAAAAAAAATCCTCCTCTTTCTCTCATTCGATCGCTTTCTTTCATTTGCTTCTCCAATCATCGCACCTTTGCTTGTTGTGCGACGAGGGCAGAAGCCAGAAGGGGAAGGCGCACTTCTCCAGCGCCGCGGATCAATGATGGTGGCCGCAAGGAAGCGAGAACAGTCGTGATTTTGCTCGGTCGCAAGTGGGCGCAGTGATCTCGCGGTGGGGTTTCTGATTTCAGCTTCGCGGAAGTGTGCTGCGCGTCTAGTTTGGTGGAGCTTAAGGCGTTCCTTGTCCGATTCTGAGTTCTTTCCCTGGGTACGCGTCTGTATCTATGATTTTTTCTCACTTTCTCGGCGATTTTTGTGTTGGATATGCTGTAAAGATGCTTCCTTTGGCGCTTGGGAGGTGAAATCGAAGTGGGGTTATGGTCCAATCTGGTTATAATTTGGATTCTGCGCGCCATGTCTTCTCATCAGTTGCTGGTTGGTTAAGATTACACTATTTTGGCGGGTTTAGTAGACAAATGTTGTATTTATTATCAAAGTTATCTTTTTTTTTTTTTTTTTTTTCTTTTTCTTTTCCCCTTTTCCGGCTTTTGGACAACTGTGTTTATGATGTATTTTTTTTTTAAAGTCGCCAATGCTGTCTATAGAATGTTGGAATTTAAGGTTGTGCGCCTTGCCATTAGGAAGTTAGGGAGACAAGCACACGGTGTCCGATGTGAGATTTTGTTCATGTTGTTGCATTGGTTACATAGTTGGTGTTATTTTGGATTTTAAATTCAAACACTTATAAGCAATTTTTTTGAAGTGAGACCGTGAAGAAGCAATTAAATTTGCATTTGTTTTATGTTTTCAATTCTCAACGAAAATAAAAAACGCGAGGAGTCACTTTTATCCTTTGTTTTACTGAAATTACCATGTTTTTACTTCTTTTACAGAAGTATGTAGTACTATTGATAAAAATAATACTCTATTTGCACACGTTTTTCCTTTCTTGCTCTGTTTCTCTTACTAGGTGCTTCCCTTTTAATGCTGTAGAGGAAATACAATGGAGGAAAATTGGGAGAATATGGATCCAATCCGTAAGTTCATTTCCATCATGATTATTCAACTTAGGCACTTGAGTTTCTCACATTAGTAGCTGAGATTTTACATCCGTAATCCTATGCAACAGGTTCCTCATATTTTACTTCAGTGGAGACTCTAAAGAAGGCGAAAAATGTCTGGGAAATTCCATCTAGTTACAGAGGACTTTATGGTTCTAGTGATGTTAGTCTCTTCTCAAGTTCACTGCCAGTTATTCATCATGACAAATGTATGTTTCTATGGATTTGCTTTTCGTTTCTATATGATTCTTTCACTTTCTAAATGCTGTGGTGTTGTATTCAGTAAATGTTTCAGATGCACTTGGCCATGACCAATTAATTGTTGATGCATCTTACGAGTTGAAAAATCCTAGCAAAGATGTAGAAGGTAAGGTTGCTGTAGATGATCTTGACGTTCAAGGAAGTGGGGTCTTCTTACCTAATGATGAAGAAACACTTTTGTCTGGTTTTATGGATGATCTTGACCTGAGTGGGTTGCCTAGTCAAATAGATGAGTTGGAAGACTATGATCTCTTTGGCAGTTTAGGAGGTTTGGAATTGGATTCTGATCCTATGGAGAATACTAAAGTTGGTGCAGCAAAGGTAAGCATCTCTGATGGTTTTTTAGGAAATGGGATTAATCAGTATAGTATTCCCAACGGCGTTGGGACTATTTCTGGTGAGCACCCATATGGCGAACATCCTTCAAGAACTTTGTTTGTGAGGAACATTAACAGTAATGTGGAAGACTCTGAACTTCGAGCACTCTTTGAGGTAACCATCTTTTCAGTTGTTATATAACTTGTCAATCTAATTAATATTATGTGCCGTTTGATTCTTAGTTGAAAGTATTTTGATTTTTATTATATTGGAAGTTACACATTTTTTTTGAAGAATGTTATTTATTTTAAACTTCTTTGTAAGTTGTATGATTGTCCTAGTGACAACTCTTCTGGGATAGTGATGAAACTTGATCAATATCTTGTTTAGTGATATCAAACTTTAGATATTTTTTGAGATGCAAGATAAATAGCAAAATTGACTCAATCATAGCAGCTTCTGCGTTTGCTGCTTATGTTGTCTACATTTTCCCAAAGTTTATGCAATTAAACCAAATGTGTAATTAGCTAAAAGAATTATAATTGAAGAGTTCGAGTTGGTTTACGTTTTAAGAAAATTTCCAAGCTATAATGTTTTCAATTCCCTGTGAATGTCTAATGATGAGAAAAACAGATTAAATAATGAAAAAAATGAAAAAAGAATTGGCCGAGTGATTTCAGGTCCTTTCGGAGATTGACATGAAATGTTTGGTTTGAAATCTTGTGGTGCTTCATGATGTGGAAGAATGTTGTGTGTGTGTGTGGTGTGGTGGTGGTGGTGGTGGTGGTGGTGGTGGGGTTCTATGTCGGGGAAATAAGCTTATACAAATGAATTGAACTATTCTAGTATAAAACAATGGGCATATGCGCCTAATACATGGAAGTCATATGCCATGCTAACACCTCAAAACAACAACAACGACGACAACAACCAAGCCTTATCCCACTAGGTGGAGTTGGATATATGCAAAAGGATGAGGGTTGCATGTTAGGTTGCAGCCAATGTTGACTTTCAGGCAAATGTTCAATGAATGAATTCATCAAACTATTATGCTAACACCACAAAAGTTAATGAATAAAGAAATTAACTGAAAAGCTAAAAATTAGAGCCAGAATGGTCATGTCTAAGATTCTTATCTAAGTAGAAAGTTGTTTGAAGCACGAGTTAATGTGTTAAGTTGTATTAAGGTAATGTGTTCAGGTAAATAAAGTGTGTGAAAACTGCAATTCACTGTCTTGTGAAAGGTAGGCTACAATTTTGGCAAGTATTTTATGTTGCTAGCTAGTATTGACTTTTTTAGACATTATATATAATTGGTGGTTCTTTGTTCTTGTAATGTTTAGTTAATTATTCAAAAAATTCTGTTATATGGTACATTTTTAAAAGGTTTAAAATTTAATTACTTTTTTGTTTAATTCCTGCCCTTCCTGATTTCCATGCATTGATTTAAATGTGCTGCCCTTTGTGGAAATGCAGTGTGCCTAGTGATCGACCATGTAGATCATATCTGTCCTGTTCATTATCATGTTTATCTTCATCATTGTTATCATCAGAATTTATTTTTTAGTTTAAAATTGATTTACACAGCACTGCTCATACTACATGACTACAACACGATCCAAGAGTAGGAAAAAAAAAAAAAAAAAAAAAAAAAAAAAAAATCCTGTTAAGAAGTTATAACTTTAACCCTAATGGGAACACTATAAATTGACATATGAACATCTCGTAGGCAAGGCATTTCTAGCTTGAAGGTGTTTTTTTAATCTGCAAGACTAATGATATAGACATTAAATACTAGAATCTATCTTTGATCTCAATATGACATCATAGATTTGTTAAATTATGTTTCTGAAATATCATGTAGACTGTCATGAAAATCACAAAGATTAAGCTATATGATTATACTGCCTTTTTTAGTGTTCCAGCGTGGTTGTATACTATTATAAATGTGACAGTAGTTTGACAGATCTTCTAACATGATAGTTCAATTACCTTTTTTATTAAAAAATATTGTGAAATCTCTTTCTTACTATTTTTTTCCAGTTCTTGAACTGTGATTGTGTTTTCCCCATCCCTGATATGAGATTGTTCATGTGGTTCTTTCAGCAATTTGGGGATATTCGAAATCTTTATACTGCATGCAAACACAGGGGGTTTGTCATGATATCTTACTATGACATACGAGCTGCTAGAACTGCCATGCGTGCTTTACAAAACAAGCCATTAAGACGTAGAAAGCTTGATATTCATTTCTCTATTCCAAAGGTCTGCAGTATATGATTTCTCATCTTGTTTTCATTTTATATATGACATTATTTTTCTGAATCTTGTTGATTATTCTCTCCACTAACTTTCAGGATAATCCATCAGACAAAGATATGAATCAAGGTACACTTGTGATATTTAATTTGGATTCTTCAGTTTCTAATGATGAACTCAGGCAAATATTTGGGGCATATGGAGAAGTTAAAGAGGTGTTTTTTTTTTCTTTTCTTTTATAAGGAGTATATCCAGATTCTTGTTCCACAAGACTGGTTGTTCCTGGCGCTTATGAAAAACTGCTCTTTCTTTTTTTTCCTTTAATATGGAGCAGATTAGGGAAACTCCTCACAAGAGGCACCACAAATTTATTGAATTCTATGATGTCAGAGCAGCTGAAAATGCCCTCCGGTCATTGAATAAGTGTGATATAGCTGGCAAAAGAATAAAGCTAGAACCTAGCCGCCCTGGTGGAGCTCGTAGGAAGTATGCATATGATTTTAATACTTTCATTTATTGTACTTCAGGGATAAATACTATATCCTCTTTAGTGATTGGATTATTTATGTGTTTCTATGAATGTGAACTAGTTTTATTGTTTTATTCTATTTGCATGCATTAGAGAGAGCCACAATCATGATTTGATGCTTTTAGTATCTCATTCCTCATGATTGCTTTCATCCAACAACCAAACAATCTTTCATAATTGCTCTTTACTCCTTCATAGAATGAGGGGAAAAAAATAATTTGTGTTTGCTGTTTTGGCTACATGTCTCTTTTTCAACAATGTTTTTTTTTTTCTCTTTCCAAGAAGTTGCAAGCTTTCGGTAACCAATGTAGCTTTCTCAAACAGTTAACAATTCTACTCTTATCTAGAGAAATCCATGTAGTTGGATTTTTGTTTAAAGCACACTTGTAATCCTCCAATCTGCCTTTTCTTTTTGCATGCCTCAAGTATGACTTTTTTTTAACATTCTCTGAGAGTTTTGTTTGAAATTTTATTCATTTGATTATTCCCATATACTTCCTGTTATCTCTCAGAGGGGGAGCGGCCCAATGGTAAAGTTGTTGCCTTGTGACCTAGAGGTCATGGGTTTGAATCCTGAAAATAGGCTCTTGCTTTTCTCTTGCTTTTAGCAAGGTAAGGCTGTGTACAATAGATTCTTCGCCGGACCCTCATGGCGTGAGCTTCGTGCACCAGGCTGTCCTTTTTTACTTCCTATTATCTCTCACCCTTGTGTTTTTATGGTTCCTCTTGGTAGTTTGGTTTCTCTCATTTTCTTCTAAGTTCTGAGAATCTGCTCCATGTCATTGAAAAATAGTCGATGCATTGGCTAACTGAATTTTACCTTTTAGCATTCTCTTCCAAGGATATTGGTTTAGTGTTTTTTTTGTCTTTATTCGAACATGGTGATTGACATTTCATTGTCTGTTATGTTTAGGTTAGGTTTCTACAAATTAACAGCATTAGATTCTTAGTAATGTTGGGACCTGAAAGAAAATCAAGGATTCTTATATATCGAAGAACCGGATCTCCTACACTAAGTGTGAAATCGTGGAGTGAGTCTATGGCAAGTGAAAATTTTATTAGTTGAACTAGGAAGTGTGGGGGTGTCTACGATTCCAGAGTTCAATAATTCGGATGCAAATAGTTTTCATATCAGTGTGTTCAACTTGTAAACCTATGGCTAGATTAGACCAATCAATTTAATTTCTTCAAGATTGTTTCTCTCTTAGTGACTTTTTTTTTTTTTGTCCTCCATAATTTCTATTTGCACATTGTGATAGTAAATGTTGGCAAGCAATTGCTTATTTTTTCTGCTAAAACTCAATCTGCCGAACAGCATGATACAACAACTGACTAATGAATTGGAACAAGATGAATCTAGAGTTTTTCGTCATCATGGAGGCTCCCCGATTGGGAATTCACCTCCAGGTATAGTTGCTAATGCAGTCCTGACTTTAGATATGACTGTTTAAATTTTTACAAATTCTGTCCCATACTTCGTGAGTTTAATGGGTTTCATTTGAATGACAGGTCCATGGACACAATTTGGTAGCCCAAATGATAAGAATTCCTTACAATTTCTCAGTAGGTCTCCTAATGGGGGACCAATAAGCCCTATTGGGAGTAACCATTTGCCTGGATTAAGTTCTGCATTTCCTTCAATGATGTCAAATTCTGTTAAGATTGCACCAATTGGCAAGGACCAGAATAGGGGCAGTCATACCGACCAAGTAATCTCTAATAGCACTGCTTTACATGGAAGTGGATATCATCTTTCTCATTCGTTTCCTGATCATAGTCAAGGAGTAGTAATCCCCTCTCCAGGAAACTCGTCTTCTCTCAGTTCAATTCCAAACACATCTGATGTTGGAACTCTAAGTGGCCCACAGTTCCTATGGGGTAGTTCGACTGCATACATGGAGAATAAGCAGTCTTCTTGGCAACCTCGTGATACTGGAGGTTCGATGATGTCGAATGGGCATGGGCAAGGGCAAGGGCAAGGGCAAGGGCAAGGGCAAGGGCAAGGGCAAAATTTTCTTTATTCAAATTCTAATGGCTCCTTCCTTGGTTCATCGCTTGGCCAACATCTCCATCATGTTGGATCAGCTCCTTCTGTTGTTCCTTTCCAAAGACAGTATGGATATGTCTCTGAGTCTCCAGAGACATCCTTCATGAGTCAGTTTGGGTATAGAAACAATTTGATTAAGCGTAATGGTGGGACTTCACTTATGGGTATGAATCCTCAAGCCATGATGAATCAAGGTATCATATCCGGAAACATAGTAGAACCAAATGTGAGAATGATGCCTGCTCAGAGATTCGGGCCTATGGTTTTCAATAATGCTTCATTTTCTGGATTAAATTCCATGGGCATTGATGGTCTAGTTGATAGGAGCCGCAGTCGTCGAGTTGACAATCAAGGGAGCCTGGCAGATAACAAGAAGCTGTATCAGCTTGATTTGGAAAAGATTATCATGGGAGAAGACACTCGAACAACAATAATGATAAAAAACATTCCAAACAAGTAAATTTGAAGTTATCAATCTTATGTTCTTTATCAATCAATCACTTGAAATCTAAGTTTGATATTTACTTGCTCTTTAGGTACACCTCAAAGATGCTTTTAGCTGCAATTGATGAAACTCATAAAGGCACTTACGATTTTCTCTACTTGCCAATTGATTTTAAGGTAATTCAGCCCGGAATTCTTTTTATAGCTAATTGATTGTAAGAATACCTTCTAACAGTTGATTCATGCAGAATAAATGCAATGTGGGTTATGCATTTATAAACATGGTGTCCCCTGCACCCATCGTCTCCTTTTATGAGGTTTGTTTTGTTCCCTATTTGACTACTTTCTACTTTCTAGTTGTGGCTACTTTTTGAAGTGATTATTAGTCAATGAGATTGTGGAAGCATAACTCAGCTTGCTGACCAACAAAATCATTTTAGTCGGGAAGCTTCAATCAACCTTTTGTTCATGCACAGGCATTCAACGGAAAGAGGTGGGAGAAGTTTAATAGCGAGAAAGTTGCTTCTCTGGCTTATGCAAGAATCCAGGGTAGACCAGCCCTTGTTGCCCACTTCCAGAACTCGAGCTTGATGAATGAAGATAAGAGATGCCGGCCCATTCTTTTTGATTCTGAGGGAGCTGAGGCTGGCGACCAGGTAAAAAGCATTTCCTCTGTTATTTGGAAGAGTAGTTTCACTTGATATATATAAACTATCACTTGACGGTTTTCTCTTTTATATTGTTAAAACCAATGATGAAATGTCTGATTATGACCATCCAAATGTGACAGTTAATCTTTCAATTTTGACTTCATGTTTTAACCTATTTTTCTCCCTTTTTGTGGCTTCTTATTCTATTTTATTTTCTACCTAACCACATTTAGTTAGTTGCTAATTTACCATGTCAACAGCAGTGCTTTAAATGATTCCAAATGGCAACTGTTTCATTATACTGGTCATGTTTTGGATTTATAGGTGCTGATTCCTCACTTCTTACCCTCATTGCTTGCCCGTTGAGTTAGTATTCTGGTGGTAGAATTGCAACACATAATCACCCGCATCCTTTGGATTAAGATAGTTTTCACAAAGAATGTTTCAAGCAGGTCACATATTCTGTTGTGTTGATGATTGCTGACATGTTAGATGGTTTTCACAGGAACTCTTTATCATGCACATACAAGACGGGACCATTCCAACGCGCGACTCTGGAAGTCCACCGGGTAGCAGTTCAAACGAGAAGTCAGAGAGAAGCGCTTTACCTATTAGCATTCCTGGCTCAGAAAGCTAGCATTCTCACCTCAACGTGTATCTATGAGTACTAACGTATCCATCCGTATTTAATTGTAAATTCCTCCGAGGCTGAAAGCTGCCAATGCAATTTGCATCAAATGGTGTGGCACACTTTTGAAGCCGCATCCATCATCTTCCTGTCAAGTGAAACAGAGGGACTGCATCCCTGTACATATACTAGTTGTTAATGTGGTGTAAATAAATAATGATGAACTGTACATGCAAGTTGAAGGCCAATCTAGGGCATGTTATTGATCCTTCCCCCCCAACCTTTTGTGAGACTCCAATTTATGTGGTTTCAAGGTAAAATGTAAGGGGAGGGATATGTTCTGAAAGTACTAAACAAATTGTACAGTATGAATTCCAATGTACTTTTGTATGTTATGTGGATAGATGTGCACAATCTGAATGTGTTTTTGTAAGTATTCAATGCTTTAGAAGTCAATGAAGTTTAGCTCGTGGAACAAGCAAAATTTGTAGGAAATGATGTGGAAATGGTGATCCATTGGCAATCAATCATTTTTCATGATTAAGTTAACCAAAGTGTTTTAGAAGGTTATGTTTAAGAATATTTGAGTTTGTGTTAGAGTAAATATTCTAAGTTGGGTGCATATGTGCTGCTAGGTTGTTCATTCACTATGGCTTGATCGACTCATTTAACTTTGATTTGTCGAAAATTTCACTTGGGTCGGTCAAAGTTGTCTTTAGTCAGATTAAAGATTTCTTAATATTACAATTACTAACAATGTACAAGTTGTTTTAAAGTTAGGGCTGTAAATGAACTAAAGATTAAATGATTAAACGTTTATGAATAAGTTTGGTGTTCGGTTTGGAAAGAGTTTGTTTATGTTCGTTCAATATACACAAGATTAATTATATAAACAAGCTTAAATACATATGTGTTCAGCTCGTTAATGTTCGTGAATAACGTTCGTGAACCATGTTTATTAATAAAATTCTTATCAACATACTAAAAAAATAAAATAAAATAAATAAATAAGTTTGAATTATCAAGCTCAATAACTAATCAAACAAACAAAAGTTTCAAACAATCAAACAAGGTTGAATTGAAAGCTCGATAACAATCAAACCAAGCTCAAGTCAAGCTTCAAACAAGCTCAAGCTCATAAAAAATAAACTAAGCCAAGCTTGAACAATCATTTCAAAGGCTTGGTTCATTTTAAGCTCGGCTCGGTAACCTTATCAAACAAGCTTGAACACCCCAAAGCTCGGTTCAGTTTGGCTCGTTTACAACCCTATTTAAAGTCATAAGAGCTAGTCGTCACACTTTGCATTATGATTATTATATCATGTTCATCATCACACTTTGCATGCTGGCGACCATTGCTCCTTATGTATGAGCTAGTCGTCAGTCATCTTTGGCTAGCCATTTGACCACTTTGATGAAGGGAGTGTGTGTGATAGAGTGGAGCCTTTGTCCTGTCGTGCCACCTGGTCACTACGGGGTAGTGATATAGCCGGTGTTATGAGCAGTCAAGGACCATAGCGCAGTTTATCTAGATAGCAACCTGCAGACTATCGGCCTCAGATCACACCTATACAGTGATACTGTAGGGTAGTACAGTCATCATTATCCTGCCTCTCGGCCATACGGGGGTTGTGGTTTCCGTGAGGTGGACGAGGTGACCATGGAGCATGCATATGCACTTACATTTGGTGTGTGATGCATCTTGTGGAGATATTTTGCATACATGCCCAGCAGATACTAGTTGCATGTGATTGTGATATGTTGCACTTGTTTGAGTTATAATTGTTGCATTTGGTTGCCATGACGCATACATGTGCATTTTTATTATATGTACCTGTTGGCCTTGGTGTACAAGTATTACTAACAGTTCAGTTGTGGATCATTAGGGGGTTTTAACCATCACCCCATTGTGTTGGACTTGTCCTGGTATATGTTATGATTATGTCATTATGATCATGCTCTTATATTCCTACTGAGACTGTATACTGTTGATTCTCCTTACTTTATTATACCATGCACTGTCTTATCTATACCCGCTGAGTGACCCGTACTCACCCCCGTTGTATGTTTCTATTTTATTTTCCAGGTATCATGAAGATGATGCTGAGTCACTTGGAGTATCATGACTGCCGGTCCCACATCACATCAGAGAATACATATTATTCAGATTTATCTTACTTGCGTTCTTTTTAGTTTTTATAGTCTTGGTATTATTTGGCCAAGACTTGTACGTAGCGTTGTTGCTACTTCTATT
>JBAMIE010000114.1:4417112-4430347 GCA_037177295.1 Kaempferia parviflora
CTACATTTATTTAGCTGGCACACATAAATAAAATATAATAACCAAACTTACCTTTATTAATAAAATATGATACAAAAATGTCTTTACAAATCATCACATGATTGGCACTCAGGGCTATAACTAACACTTTCAAAGGTCACTTGCACTCTTGGACATCACTTCAAGAGGTAATAAATTAATTAAAATTTTCATTATCTCTTTGTTTACCTTTGATAGCTCCTTTTGCTCCTGGTCCAATACCGACATCGGAGTCGCTTCCCCTTCTTGTCCTTAGAAGCTTCAAAGTGTTCCTCTAAAACCATCCATTGGTTCCAATACATTTGTAACCAAGTCTCCAAGCGCTTCCTCTAATAGTTAAAGTCCTCGCACTCGTACGGAGGTGGAATCCTCGTATCCCACCCTAAAGGACCTTTCGACTCCATATTCTTCCTCCAAAACACCTCTAGCACTTGCTCCCTTAGCGGTTAGTCTAGTGAAGAGCTCTTCTTGTTCTGATACCACTTGTTAGGACCTTTGCACCGATTAGAGGGGGGTGAATACGCCGATCACCCATGTCGCTTCCTACTTTGTTAGCACAGCGAAAAACCAAACAACACGTAGGAAATCTAACTAGGAAATACTAAACACCACAAACAAACCTAACACGATGTAACGTGTTTCGGAGATTTCTTACTCTGACTCCACGGCTGTCCGTAAGGTGGATGATTCTGATCCGTCGGTGGATGATTTCCTGGCAAACTCCGGCTAGCTCACATAGCTCCTTGTGGGTGGAGAAACCTTGCCACAACCCTTCCGAGACCTCTCAGATGCGCACGAAATGCACTTGAACTTTGAAGACTACTAATAGACTTTAACCAAGCTTATTTCGTCAACCTTACTTAAGCTTTTCGAGATCTCTTAAATAGAGCTCGGGTAGAGCAGTCGACTAGTCCTATGTTGAAATGTGACCGTTACAGTCCAACGGCTCACTAGAACCTTCTGTTTGCTTGTAGTCGACTATGCAGTCGACTGCTACAGTGATGCTATAGTAGCACTGCAGTGACGCTACAGTGCTACTACAGTGAACTACTATTCCCTTCCCGAGTACATTTCTCTCGCACTCGGCCTCACCCGACCAACCTAGACCTAGCCTTCTAGCTTCCTCCATCAGCCTTGCGTCTCTCAGATGCTCCACATCCTTCACACTTTGCCTTCAAGAGCTTCCTTCAGCCTTGGTCCTTCGTTGTCGAGTCTTCCTTTGCTTGCCAAGTCACACTTGGGTTTATGTCACCAAGGTTTTCCCTTGGATTTACACCGTCAAGTCTCTACTTGGACTTGTCTCCTTTGCCAAGATCACACTTGGACTTTCCTTATTATACCTGTATCCTGTACACTCACAATGCATATCAAATATAACAATAAACCTAACTTAAATCTTTGCCCAAATATCAAAACCTAGGGTACCTAGATTGCTCCAACAGCTGCAATAACATTGTGGCAATTATCAATCTTATTACCTGCTCCTGCATCAATGTAGTGGCAGGTAGCTAGCTAATTAGTTGCAACGAAGCTTTGGGAGTTAGCTAGCTATTTAGCTTGAACAAATTTGTGGCAGCTAGCTGTCATAGTAGCTGCAATAGCATTACTGCAGATAGCTTAACTTGCACTGCCTTTGCTTAGCTCACACAGGAGATCAAGTAATCAACTAACCGTTATACCTTAGAAATAACGCTTACATAGATGAAGATTCTAAGGAAGATAGTCATTGTAACTTATAAGACTCTAACAAAACATAATGACCAGTACTTAAATCAAAAGAAAGTCCAATAAATTGATGCATCTGCCCTATGCACTGTTGGAGATCGGTGGTCGGCTAAAAGGGGGGTTGAATAGGTTGGACACCCCCAATTCAAACTCTTCCTATAATAGTTAGTATGCAACGGAAAATTCAAAACACAAACTAAAACAAATTAAAGAAGACAAGGCAATGCTAACACAAACTCTTTACTTGGTATTCACCTCCAGCGGAAGTGACTAATCTAAGGGTCCACACGATCGCATTATTCTTCAATATGAACTCGCTTCTTCTCGGTGAAGTAAACCTCTCACAAGTTCTTCTTCCTCTTACAATTGAGAGTAAGAATGAGGAGAAAGAAGGAGAGCTGAAAACATTGGGCACTTATAGAAAGTATACACTGGTGCACTTACTATTTTCGTGCCCATGAGTCCTCCTTAAATAGGAGGAGAGAGGGAGCATGAAACTTCACTCAGCCCACCACCAGTCGACTATTTATACCATCAGTCGACTAGTGTGACCGTTGGCTCTCACAATGACCACCATATAATCAGTGATTCTGGCCAACGGTCGCCAACGACTACTTACTAGTCGACTGTGCAGTCGACTGATCTTGGGCTAGTCGACTAGCCAGTCTACTGCCCTTCATTGTCGTCAAGCACAGAACTTTCTATGCATTTTTAAACTCGGTATCAGTCGACTGGCACGCTACAGTCTCTCATACTCATCCTTTCTAAAGTCACCCTTTGAAGCCTTCTTCCTTGGCTTTCATCCCTAGGATGCACCGTGCCATCCTTCGTGTTGCCTTCAAGTCCGCTTCCCTCAACTCCACTTCGTTGCTCCTCATCCAGCGGTCCCTCTGATGCACCAGTCTTCACCGACTCAAGGACTCAAGCCCTTGGATGAGATTTCTATGTGTTCTCCAAGTCCTGCATGACTTAAATACATATCAAAGTAATATGAAATATAATTTAAACTCTTTGACACACATATCAAAATATGATTGCATCTACATGTACTTCTAAAAAGAGCCCTACCAATCTTTTCTTTCTAATAGATCGATGACCTCTTTAAGAGCTGCCTGGGTCGCCTCAAGTGATTGAAGGGCTCTCTTCAATTGAATGATTGCTTGTTCCCGCTTTTGCTCACAACTTTCTGGTGGTCTAGAAGGCAGGGACGCCCATGAGTCATCCTAAGATCCAAAAAAAGAGGAAGACATCGAATCATTGATTTGTATCACAAGAGCAGTAGGAGTTATTTTCTCGACTCCCAAACCCTTTGACGAACTAGAAGAAGTCATCATAATATGAAATTGAAGTCTTTAAGGTTTAAGATCTCATCTTTATAATGGTGTGATCTCCTATATTCCCAAGGTACCTATTAAATCAAGGGATGAGTTGGTGAATTTAATTCATGAAGTTCAAATAACAATTCCAGAGTTATAGCCTATTAAATGCAATGGAAGGGGTTGTTTGTAAAATAAGTAATCAAGATCTTCTTGTTGTAGCTTTAGTATTATAGTTGCTACAACTTGATTTATCAAATCATTGTCACGTTGTAACTAATAAAGCCAATAGATGTTACAATACCGAATTCACGGAACTAAATCAAATGGCCTCGTTATCCCCCTTAGTTATTTATTTTCAATGAATTCTCTTTCTCTTACTAACTGAAGGAAATTTTAGAATGGATAATGGGTCACTACTCTTTCTAGCACACAACTTCCTTCTTGTAAATGTTGCTGGATTTGACTCTATGACATCTTTATCCGGGATAGAGCTTAGCCCAACCTCTTTTGATACTGTGCTCTGCAGCTTCCTTTGGAGCTCTGTAATTTTTTTCCTTTGTTCCTCTATAATTTTATCTTTTTCACTAGAGATACTTTTAGCTTTACTGGAATTCCTATCCAGTATTATACATATTTCAATTATTTCTTTATCCTTCTGTTCAATCCTCTTGGTAGACTGTACAACCAAAGTTTGCATATCATCAAGTTGATCAACTTTTACTTTGCAAGATGGACATTCTACTTGGTCTTGAACATCCTTTACAGGTTGCGCAACTTGCTCTACTATATGCTCCTGATCATCCTCTTATTGCTCAGGGAATACTCTAATAATGAAAATCTTCTCTACATTTTGTCTATCATTTTGGTTGTCTACATCTGCTAGGATATCAATTGATTTCAGATGTTCCTCTAAATCAGATGGAACCAAACTTGCTATTATTTTTGATGAATGATTGGACACTATTTTTGATGAATGTAGGTGTCCAATCATCATCTTTATTGTAGATATATGTAAAATTATCCACTTCCATCGGCATATTCTTGGAAGTGCAAAGTTCTTGTGTGCCTCTATGATTTTAACATGTTCACACATCCAAACCTACAATACAATAAGTATGGTTTAAATTTTGAATCAACAAAGTTAGAGTGAAATTTACGAACTTACAGCAAGTATGTGTGCAAATCCTTTAAGCATAGGATTTTGATTTCCTTAAAGGCCTAGTGACTTGGGCTTTTGGGAGAGCATGACACCTATGACGTCCATTTGTGGGGTCATGTAGTCATATACTGCCTTACACCAATTATATCTATCTATATTTTCAAAGTCATCTACCCAATCAAGGAGAGATTTTGTAGATAGTCTAGATATACTGCTAATAGTAGTAAATACAACGCATATAAAAAAAATATAAAATAACAAGTTGACAAAATAACGTATCAGATTCAGGAGATGGTTCTGGTAGTTTGCTTATGTTGATAAACTTGTTCTCTACTTCAATCTTTGAACATTCCCGATCGTTGAATGTTGAAGGCATAGTGGGGTGGAGCCTACATTCACCTGCAAATTTACTTCATCACCTTTATCTAGAAGGACAAGAATCAGTGCAACACCTATTCTTGTGAATCTAATATTCTAATTTTGAAAAATCAAACACTTCTCATCATAACCCCAATTGTAAAACATATTTTTTACAAGCCCTCTGATGTTTAGAATATGCGGTATGTCTAAAGCCCAGCCAAATGGGCTTTTACTTAGCAACTCCAACTGGCGATCATTTGGTTCTAGTCTATTTATGAATGACTTAAATTGGGGGACATTGCTTTTCCATTGAATTTTCTTCTGGTATGCACAAAAGGTAGAGGTTCTGTGGCACGTAGATCTCTGGCTCGCCATTGAATTCTCTCCAACAGATACATCGTATATTAGTGATAATCATTTAGGTTGATTACAATGTGATTTTGCAGCCTACATTATAATATTAGTTTCAAACTAAATTTGATACATAACCATGTTAGCTACACCATTATTTGTAACTGAATCAACATTCAATCTAATCAAAGGGGCGCAGTTAGTGGATGGGAAGCTGCTACAACTGGGTGGTAACAAGTAGGATTTCACCTCGTTGTAGCAGTCACTAGTGTCGATTAGCTGCTACACCGTATTTTTTATTTTCTGAACGTACATCTTTACAAGGAAAACATACAATCAGTCAATACCATTGTAGCAGCAAGGAGAAGAAAAAATAACATTCTAAAAATTATAATCCCGACACTAGAATACAAAACACAAAAACTAAAATAAATACTTACGATGGGGGAGGTTAGGATGAGAATTATCACATAGGTAGGAAACACGAGGCTACCAAGGCAATGTAACAATAAAATATACGATATAGTGATTATCGTAGATAATTATATGACAAGTAGCTGCGATAATGGTGTGGCATCTACTATGTCGCAGCTTCCCATCCACTAACTGCCACAACTGTGTGGCAGCTCCCTATTCACTAACTACGACAACATTGTGGCAGCTAGTGGATGGGGAGCTGCTACACAGTTGTCGTAGTTCCCTTTCCAATAAATGCAATAACGTTGTGGCAGTTAGTGGAAAGGGATCTACCACAACTGTGTAGTAGCTCCCTATCCACTAGCTGCGACAATTGAGGGAGCAGCTAGCCATATGAACGTGAAGCGTTTTAGGTCCGGACCGCCGTGACCTAAAACTCTAAATTTCGGAAGGTAACATGAACCAAATGGCGCCAAAAAAAGAGGTAAAGAGCAGAAAATCAGATATGGGAGTGGAGTGGAGTGGAAGTGTCTTACGACCGAGAACGGTGGAGAGCGATGTAAGCTACCGGCGGCAACGAGAGAAGGTACGTCTGGTGTAGTGGTGGACGGAGGAAAGATTTACTTCGACAGCTACTGTAAACGGGTGCTACAACAGCCAGGGAAGACAGCGGTGATGTAAGGATCGAAGGCGACGCAACATTGCCGCCGACAGGGGCAGGAACAAGAGCGAGGAGGAGAGGCCGAGTCGGAGAGGCAAATTCTGGTTTTTGAAATTCAACAAGGTGATGAAAGATTAAAACCATTATTGCGGCGTCACTGGCAAATGCATAGTTGAAAAAGTATATAATATGATGATACGATAGCACTACAATGATTATTGTACACCGTCACGCATGAAATGTCAAACAAGATATCAGATCTACTTAGTGCATTATCATAAAGTGTGGCGTAGAATCACTGACAGTTTGTCAATTTCTAGTCAATCCAGGACATTGTATTTCATTTGAGGATGCAATTAAATACAAAGTTATATTCTATTCCTTCCGTCTATCCAATATATATCCGTGGTTTATCTCATCCCATGGGATGTTGACATGTGAAGGGTCTACATCTACTTGGGTAAGCCTCCTCGCCATAATGTAGTGACAGACGCATTCTCAAGTATCTACCATTGGAATCTTGATAAGACGTACTGTAAGGTAATTATAAGGCATTTTTTTAGTGAAATGTAAACTTTTTTCCTCTTGTAAACTAAAAATTTAAGAAGTTGACTACTAGGTATGAATTCAAATTTATCCGATAGGCTGACTAAAGAAAAGTCACCCACCTTAATATTAATAATTAATAATACATCTTCCTGTGTTGCACTGTAAGCTCATTTGTAGAACTATTCAGATTTGCTTGAGACATCGTCAGCTTACTTATGTAAGCGTGGCTAACTGCACTCATAACAAATCACTACAAATTTGCTTGAGACATGGTCAGCTTACTTATGTAACACCACAAACTCAATTTGTATACCCTACAAGCATAACCGAGTTGACATTCGAGTGTTAGATTTACACCATAAGAATAAGGACCGATTCCCACATAATTCATTTCCAGCGACCGGCATGATTAAATGGCCCTCCCACCTAGAAGATCACTTGGTATTGTAATTTATCTCATTTCATCTAGCCGTTAGGTCGACAATGAGGAGCATTAAGGATTAGCATAATCACCTTTTGCACAACAAAGTCAATTTGTATTACTACTTCAACTTGATGCTACGAGTGTTTGTGGTTAAGGTCAGGAATTACACTCGACAGTATATCATGACAAACTTAACATTCACCTACAATCGTAACAAATCACCACAAGATGGCTCGAGACGACTACAACTTGTGCAGTATCTTAAGCTCAATTTGTATAACTGCTTAGGACAACTACACTTGCTCACATTAAGAAACTCAACATTTCATTATGATCATGACGGATCACTACAAAATAGTTCAAGCTACTAATTGTGTAGCATCATAAGCTCATATCATATTGACTACTTAAACTAGATGCTACAAATGTTGGAAAGTGGTCTACTGTGACAAACTAAACATTTCACTATAATCATAACAAATCATTAGGTGATGCTCCAACACAATTTTGACCTACTTGTGTAGATAATACACTCATCATTTCTATAACTACTTGAACTTGATGGTACAAATATTGACGTGGTAGAGATCAAGAAATGCACTTGACTTGTAGACTTATAAAGGCTGACAAGGTGAGGATATACAACAATAGGTCTTGTACCAACTGCTACACAGTCAAACATGGACATCATGTCTGCTTGAATTTTTAAAGATTCTAAACAAATGTGTGCAACTTGTGCATGTAAAAACAAAAAGTTAAAACTGACGTTGCTGATTATTCCAGCGTAGCAAAAATTGATTTCAAATTTTTTGAAAGTATCTAAGTCTAATACATTTTGCCCTAATCAATAAATGAAGGTTATACTGGTTTGCCCCAATTCTCAAGCTGGGGGGAGGGGGGCCAAAAGAATTAGCAGGCAATTAGGCACCTGGGGAATGATGTGTAAACGGCTGGTTGCTGCCTCCGGTTAGCATCTACTCGTCCTTGTGCTTTATAGGAGTTCTCTCAGCACCTGAAGAACTTGCACAGCGACCAACAAACTTAAGGATCTCATCAATAAGTATCACAGGGAAAGCAACCGCCAACACCAAGAGCCACTCGTTGAAACTGAGAGGAACGATTCCAAATACTTGTGCGAGGAAAGGAACATATAGTATCAAGAAATGGAGTCCGAATGAGATAGACATAGCAATAAGGAGCCATGGGTTTGACCAGGGAGGCATGGTCAGGAGGCTCCCATCTTCAGACAAAGCGTTGAGTGAATTGAACATCTCGATGGCAACCAGCACTGAGAGCGAAAGGGTCATTGCCTTCACCTTTCCAGTTTGGAAGTAGTCGCAAGGATTTTCATCAAAGGTGAAGTGCTGATCTCCAGCAGTGAAAGGCGCAACCTTGAAGCCTTCCCATGAGTAGCATTCTCCCCAATTAGAAAGTTGAGAATATGTTACGAGGGTATGGCCATCACCACTCAAGTTTATCCCCATAAACGAACCATGAGTATACCAAATAATGAAGATACCGACAGTGGCGAGCCCTACATAAAGCCCAATGACCTATAAAAGGAAAAGCTAGGTCAGATAATACAATTGCATTGGTTAAAGGCACATATCTTCATGTAACAGGCAAGACATGATTAAATGTCACCAGAAATGCTACCTCAACATTTGACGGAGCAAGCGAAGCATAAAAGGATAATTGTAGTGCAATACTAAATGTATTCAATTAAAGCCTCGAACTGAGTCATTTTATTATTATAAACGGGAACCAGTGTATTTATTGGTCTAGAAATCAAAGAATAGCAAGAACCGCATGGCATTTATCTCCAGAAAATCCATGATTCCACCATTGCACTAATTTCACTATAGAAGTTATAAGCATATCTGAAGCTAAGTAATGCATACTGCCAGACTAAACAAATAACAAAAGAAAAAACATGGTGTTGCCAACTATTGGCAGTAAATGCTGGTCATTCTAAGACAGTGCATAATCACACAATTTGGAATAAAGCTTACGGTATTAAAGTAAAAAAAAAAAACAGCTACGAAAATGAGTGAGACCTCCTTATGCATGTACAAAAAATAACTGTAAGTGAACAATAATTGAAACAAATGCAAAGGTCATGTCTAAACTTCTGAAGAAAAAAAACCTAAATGATAGTTCATACTCTTTGTTTTTTCACCAAATTTAAGATTTTAGAATTTGAATTTTTCTAAGAGATAGAACCAACTAGTCAAAAATAAAATCTGAAGTACAGTGAATGTCTTTAAACCAAATTGGAGTTTCTTTTTAAAAAAGTAGAACTGTCAAATGATCCATTAATTTCTGAGAGTTGAAAGAAAAAGACATTTAAAGACAGAGCAATCGAGAACCAATAAAGAAAGTGAATGAATAGAATTAACACAGTGGAAAAGGAAGTTGACCATGTAGCGGAACAAAATCCATGCAGTAATCAATGAATCATCACTTCTTCGAGGTGGTTTCTTCATAATATCTTTATCAGGTGGGTTGAATCCAAGGGCAGTTGCTGGAGGTCCATCCGTAACAAGATTAACCCACAGAAGTTGAACTGGTATCAGACCCTCTGGAATGCCTAAAGCTGCCGTCAGAAAGATAGAAGCAACTTCACCAATGTTTGAGGAGATCATGTATCTGCAATTAGAAATGAGAATGGGCACAAGAAAACAGACAAAAAGGAATGTAATTAAACAGAAATTAAAGATCAAACAAAAATAAGGCTTCACTTAAGCTACAATTGTATTTACTAAGAACTAAATGAACCAAAAACTTATATGCTATTTCGTTACAACTATAGCCTAACCATACCTTGGTCAAACCAGAGGACAGGTTAGCATTCAATTACACAATACAAGGGACAGGGAACAGAAACTCAAATTAACAAAATAATATTAATAAAGCAAGTTCCGGTGCTTCATGCTAAAGGAATTTTAGTGGCAGTATGGCACTCCACTCTGGCTCAGCAATCATACACTCCCACCTGAATAAAGTCATGAATATGTTGAAAGTTTCAAACCCAACTAATAACCTCTAACTAATATGATTAATTAGTATAGCAGATGCACTTCTCATTGGCAGAAACTAGATGATCAACTTCAACTCTAATTATGGCTAACAGACACCAATACAGGTGTAAGAAAGAGACCAGATAAAAATGTAACTTCTAGCAAAACAATGTTAGAACATGGAGAAGCAATAAATGTTTGATTTCAGTAAATGAACTCCCAAAAGAATAGCATGGCTACACTCTAATCCAAACTAAAATTGATAGAAGAATAATTCCAAAACTGTCCTAAATTTTCTTGCAAAATTCACAGGGAAGAAAGATATCTGAAAATTCTCATTTCATTCAATGTAGAATTTAAGAAAGGAGAATATTTATTGCATTCGTGTAATAAGATAATTACAGAGTATTCATAGTCGCAACCTAAACCCTGCACCTAAAATACTAAAATTATATCTACTTGACTACTAACCCTATCAACCAAATACACTTAACATTCGCCTCTCAAGTTGGAGCATATGTATCATCTATGTTCATATTTTTACATGATCTAAAAAAGCTCACACAAATATAGCGATGACTCTAACCGAGGTCGTGATTACAAAATGAAAACATAATACTAGCAGAAGAAACAAAATTTAATGAGTTAATAAAGCATTCAATCCATGATCCTTTAGACCTCACTTTAGCGCACAGGCAAAATGTGTTTGACAACAAATAAACACATTGACAAAAGAAGATAAAGAGAGAAATAATAAAACAACAATGAAAACACATCTCAGGAACAAATCCCTTGAGTGGACTTTTTCTTGAAGCAGCATATACAGCAACATGCAATAAACTACAAAAAAATAAAAATAAAAATGCTCGAGCATTCTAAAGGAAAGATGGATTGCAAAGGTCGACCCTTTGCTAGACTAGCAAAATAAGAACAAGATATTTTCTTTGTTTGGCTCTTCTCTGGTTTTTAGGCAGTGCATATAAAGCGTACAAATAGAATCAAACAGGATATACTAACAAAGAAGAGAAGAAGTAAAAGGAGAAATATGCACAAAAGCAAGGAGATGTACACTAGCAGATCAGGAAAATGGGGAGAAGATGCTGAGAGGAGGTGAGAACTCTATTGAAAAAATAAGTAGGAAGAAAACAAAAAAGGACAGTAGAGAAAACAAAAAGAGGAATAGGAAGAAGGTGGATGAGATCTGCCAGATAAATCAAGGTGAGGCTGTTGTTTGGGAAGTAAAGAGAAGAAGAAGATTTTGCAGATATGACTTGGAAAAAAAAAAGAAGAAAATAACAGGCAGAAGGATAGCTTTCCATAAATAAGAGTATGGCTGACAAAGCAGAAAACAAAGATGCAATCACCTAATGCTGGAAGAAGAACAGACTGAAGGTATTTTAAGTGTGCTAGATCTGGACAAAGTTCAGGGGGAACAATTAGTAACAAGAGGTCAGAGTCGGTTTTCTTAGAATTGAAGGATAAGATTTGGGCAATGAGGTCACTGACGCAAAGAGGTTTTAGATTCAAATTTAGAGCACAATGGAGAGGATAGAGCCCAAGAGGAAAGTTTGATTACAGTAGGGAATCACGTTTTTCAAGGTGCACCAGCAACTTGTCAAGCAGGAGCTGCTCGCTGAGACACTCACAGATGTCACTATATAGACAACCAACACAATCAATCGTGCACCATTTTAGAAGTTGTGTTAGAGAATAGGAGAAACACTGCTCCTATTTAAAGCCTCAGTCCCCCTTATCTGTGCAAGGTTCCTGTCTTGGTGCTCGAGGTGGCAACAAGAGCTGGAGAGTTGGTTCAGCTGGGAAGCAGAGATGGACCATGATGGATCACAATGCATCAAGAGGAAAGCTCGCCACTTCTGAAGTCTCAATGTTAGCCCATTCATAGGCAAATGGCACACAGTGGAATCTTGTTGGAACCTGGTTACAGGTTGGGACTACATATTGCAAGTTCGAAAGACCAAAAGGAGCAGACTGTCAAGTACCTGATGGTTGCATAGGTACACGTGAAAAAGATAATTCACTTCATGAGAGTCACAACTAAGAGCAGTGACAAGACAAAGAGACTAGGAAGGAGAACTGCAGATGGATGAATGAAAGTCAAGGGAGCAGCCTTCCCCCCAAGGGGAGTACTGTGTTGGAAACTTTAACCCTGAATGGGTTGGCTCCAATACCATGTAGAATTTGGTGAAAGAAAATTATTGTATCACATTTTAAGAGATAATTTAATTACATAGCTAAAGCACTAACCAAAAACAACTAAACCCACTACATCAATACTCTATTAACCTAATACTCGCAATTTGCATTTCTTGAAGAGTTAATAGTAAAGGCTTATCATACATGGCCTCAAATTATCATTGGTAATCACTGTAACAAAACTTATAATACATAGACCAAGCATTTCAACAAAGTAAAGAAGTGCATTAAAATTTTACCATAATATATCAAACCAAAATTTGAATATGGATTAAATAAAAAGAGATGAGTAAAGATTACGCTACTTGAATAGCCAATATTCTAGATAGCTAGATTAAGATAAGAAATAACCAGTTCCCATCTTTCGAAAGAAAAATATTTTGAAAGACAAAATTATTTAAAAAAACAAGACCTTATAAAGGCTTTCATATTGTTGTAAATTGATCTTCCTTCACCAACTGCTGCAACTATTGTACTGAAATTATCATCTGCTAACACCATATCTGAAGCTTCCTTAGCAACCTGGGAAAATAAACTTCCTGGTAAAGATACTAAGAGACAACTGAAACTAATAAGGAATACAAGTATGTTCCATTCACTTAATGATCCTTTTGATACCAACACGCAAGTTTGAAGACTTTAGATGAAAACATGCATACATTTAAAAATAATAATAACAAACAAATAAATAAAACATCATAGCAGTCAAACTGACAACCATAAATGTGGTATATAAAATGTCTTGTCGCATTCGAGTACTTTCTCACATACACTAAAGAAATTCCAAGCCTTTAGATGAGAAGCAACATAACAGAGAAACGAAAAAAAGGTTAAGTCAAAAAAAAATCCAGCATCAGCCACAAATTAAGGATATCATAATTACAGTTTACAAAATGTCTTATCACATTAAAGTACTTTCAAGCATAAACTTAAGGAGTTGTAAGTCTTTAGATAAGAAACTGCATAAGTAACAGAAACAAATTGAAAAAAAAAGGTAAAATGAAAAATAGCTGCAAGT